>PVIY010011405.1:0-65520 GCA_004026745.1 Myrmecophaga tridactyla | reverse complement strand
TATATATATATATATATATATATATGCAAAAAAATATGGAACGCTTCACGAATTTGTGTGTCATCCTTGCGCAGGGGCCATGCTAATCTTCTCTGTATCGTTCCAATTTTAGTATATGTGCTGCCGAAGTGAGCACTTCTTAGGACTCTTGTCCAGCTCTTTGACCTGCCAAACAGACCCTTTTCTACAGCCCACTCCTGACCACAGCCCTCTCTCCCCACTCACCCAATAAAGTAGAACCTCACTCCGCAGGTGAGGGAGGCGTCGGCTGCAGTGCCGAGGAAGGGACTTGTGGCCCGGCTGTTAACTCCCTAAGGGCTTCACCTTTCCCTAGACAGGCCCCAGGGCTCTAGGAAGGACATTTCAGTGCCACCCTGACCTGCACATGTTCTCATATTTTCTTTTACCAATACTTCAAGTCCACAATGATTTCTTCCTTCTTTTCAGCAGAGTGTCCAAGGAGGAGAACAAGAGACTAGAAAGCCCTGATTAGGAAATGAGGGAAAGATAGTTATCTACTCCTTCCTCTTCCCTCTGCTTCCCCTTTCACCCACAATTAAGAGTTGATTCTCCTCTAGAGCCCCTAGAGAGGGCAGAGCAGGGCGTGGTTTGCAGAATGGCAGGGACCCAGCCAGGAGCAGGAAACGGGATGAGAGAGCTGTTACTCCAAGCAGATCATAGCATGAAGATAACCACACGTAGTACCTTAAATTAGGCATCTCAGATGCTCTGCTAAACAGGCTTAAAGAGATAGTCACATGTAAAATGCTAATTGATCATCACTATCGTTTTTATTCTGGATTCAAACTTAATTTATATTTATTCATAAAGAAAGGGAAGGGAGACTTCTTCCATGTGTGTTCAGTACTTTCTCATCGAATCTAAAAAATGTAATAAGACAGTTATTGCAAATTAAATAAATATTCACCAGGAGAGAGAGTACTTATTAGGGGTTAACTCTTAGGAAGACGAAGGCGATCAGTGGCAGGCCGTCTGTGTGAGCACGCAGCATATTTGTTTAATGCAAGTTTTATTACATGAAAATGAAATCTCTGTTTAGTTACCTTCCTTCCTGGGGAACCTGTTGAGATGAGCATTGCTTGGTTAAACACGGCTCTTCCCTGCTGTGCCAGGATAATGCTGGGGATTAGTGTAGAGGGGGTCTGTTTTACTGATCCCCCCTAAGCAGGCTATTGAGGGCAGTAACTGCTCTAACTCTTAAATGGCATTTGGAAAGAGAATAAAACCCTTCCCTCTGCCCTTGGGCTTATTTATTTTTTTTCTTTTGCATGGGCAGGCAGCAGGAATGAAACCCGGGTCTCTTGCATGGCAGGCGAGAATTCTGCCACTGAGCCACTGCCGCACCACCCTGGGCTCCTTTTTACTAGGTCTGGTGGGGCTCCATCCCACCCACCCCTTACACTACAATTCTGGGCAAGAACCTGACTTCTTTAGTCCCTCCCCTGTCCTCCAACATCCCACCGTTTCCAGAATGTTGCTGTGACTAAGGCGACAGGTCTCTAAGCATGCTTGTTGTAACAGATCAAGGCTGCCAGGGAAGTCATCACTGGGCTTATTGATCAGTTGCACACCTCTCTTCCTTCCAGCTCTCCTGTTACTGTGAGACATGACTTCCAAACCCAGAACTGTGCCACTGCATCTCCCACCAGCTCAGTGCACTCAGCCCTTGATTAAGAGAGAATCCAGTGTCAACTGATGTCCTAATGGACTCAGCCTCCTCCCACCCCTTCATCTATTTCCCAAGGATCTCTTCTCCCTTTTGCTGGGAGCTCCCATTTCGGGCACTCACTATTTCACCAGATTATCTATTCCTTAAAAGGAACAGAAAAGAAAAGAAAACCTTTCTGCAGAAAACTAGCCACTATTGAATCAGCTTGGCAAATCAGCACCCACCCCCTCTTTTAGGGAAAGTTGCAATGTTTGCTGGTTTCAGAAGAAAGAGCACCAGCCAAATTGTTGCCCATAGATCTCTTTTTTGGATACTCAGTTTATTTATAAATATTTATTGAATACCAGCCCAGTGCTAGGCACTGCACTAGGTGAGCAGTGGGGACTGCAGGCTTGCTCAAAAAATTAGACAACATAGCATGTCAGGAGTACGCATGCCTTTAGAGATGATCTGCTCTAACCCCCTCACTGAACAGAGGAGAAAACTCAAGCCCAGAGAGGGAACATACTTTACCCAAGGTCGCACAGCTAGATTGATGACAAAGCTGAGCCTTGGCCCGGTATGGTTTCAAGACTGTGATGAGGCATTCATTGCTGACAGGGTGAGCAAGCTGGGCAGGGGTGCTTGCTCTTGCCAAGCCTCTGACCAGAAGGTTTGCTGTCTCCTCAGGATCGTCTGTGAGATGGAACATGCCATCGTGGGAACCACCTCTGGGCCCGTGCGCCTGTGCATTGGCGAGTGCAAGCCAGAGTTCATGACCAAGTCCCATCAACAGTACACCTTTGTGGTGAGTACCCGGTCTAGGGTGGTGCTGTGGGGGCTGAGCAAAGCCACACATCTGCTCCAGATGTCTCCCAGGAAGGCTCCATTCTCTGCATCCAATCAACTCCCACAGAGGGAGCGGGAGACCAGAAAGTGAAATTTCTGTCCTCACTTTGACTGGTTTGACTTCAGTGCAAGTCTGTCTTTCTGGAGTGAGACAGGCATGTGATTGGCACAGCTCTGGAGGCTTTGGAGTCCCAGGGCCTATGGATCAAAGTTCCCATTAAGGCAAAAGCAAGTCTTACTTAGAAAGTGGACGTAGACCTGGGGTGAGGAGAACTGGCCCTGTATCCCTCCAATGTCATGCCCTGGTCTAATTCCAGCCCAAAAATGCACATCACCTGAGGAACCTAATTAAGCAGTTCTGTATTTATCTACATGCTCTCTTTTCTATCAAGGATATCTTAAGCAGGAGTTTGGAGGAGTTACTAAAAGCCTGAGGGATGTGTGTCTATATGCAGGACCTCAAGAAAGGGCTGTGCATGTGGGTGGTTCTCTGCGTGGTGCAGTTCGCACACACACACCCCATGCACTCACACCTGGAAATATCCCTGCATGCTCAGGCAACCAGTAGTAAAAACACAAAGGCTTCCTTTAAGGCTGGCCCTATATTCATACTGAATCGATAATCTGGTTCTGGGGCCCTGCAGTCCCTTTTATGACACTTACCTACATAGTCACATCAAGTTCTTCATTAAAACTCAGTAGCATTTGTGTCTGATGCTCCTTTTATCTACCTTATCAACAGACAAGTAAAACATATGCAATAAAGATGAATAATAGGGGGAACAAATGTTAGAATAAATTTAGAGTGAAATGCTGGTGATCGGTGAGGGGGAGGGGTGGGTGGAGGGTATGTATGAATTTTTTTCTGTTGTATTTTTATTTCTTTTTCTGAATAGATGCAAATGTTCCAAGAAATTATCACGATGATGACTATGCAACTATGTGATGATATTGTGAATTACTGATTATATATGTAGATCAGAATGATCAAAAGTTACGAATGTTTGCGTTTGTTTGGTGTTTTTTTGGCATTTTAAAAAAATTAAAAAATAAACAACTCATTAACACCAGTGGATGGGGTCAAACCAGCCTTGCTAAAAATTTTGAAAATTCATTAGACCTCAAAATTCTATTTTCCCTAAAGCATTTTAGTGCTCAGTCTAGGTTTTCCAGGCTTTGCCTTCTTATCTGGGCACCTGCATCTCTTGTACATTTTTCACTCCTGTTGCAAAGTGCTGCTGCCTGTCTACATCCCCCCTACTGCATCTCCTGCCAGTGCAGACACGGCCATGTGCAAGAAGCAAGCCTGGGAGGACTGGATAGGGAGAGAACTGTAGGACATCAGAGGGGCTTTTGAGATTATCTAGCCTACTCTTCTCCCTTGACAAAGGACAAGACAAAAGCTCCGAGTAATCCAGAAAATTGCCTCAGGGCAAACAGCTAGCGAGGACTAATGCAGACTAGAATTCATGCCTAAGCAGTTAGTTGCTCAGTTAAAAAATGCTTCTATACTACACTGCCCTTTAGGCAGAAGCACTTGCTTTCTGGTTTGGGTCTGCCTCCTGAATCCTTTTAGGCCCGTCCACATTTCCTTTAAGCTTCATGTGTTCTTTTTACAACTTAGTTACCGTACCAGAACATCTCAGCCAGAGATGCCCCATCCTCCAGATGAAGGTCAGGGGAGCCATGTTTGGCATCATCGACAGCTCTCTGCGCCAGGCACCCCACTGTGCCCTTCACATGTGAGGGGGGTAGGGGTGGGGGACAGAAGGACAGGCGCATGCCATTAACGGTGGATTTTATCCTCTTGGTGGCCCAACCCAGGCAGGCACACTTTATTCAACCTTATCGATTTTGTGCCAAAAAAAATCAGTACTGGTTCTAGATAGAGAAGCATTTTCAAATTGTCCTCAATTTGTAAACTAATTGATAGATTAGTCAGTGTCACTTCTGCCTTCCCATCATGTTATGAGCACGATACTCTCCAGGGAGTTAATTAATTCCAAGACATGGCCTTCTGCCTTTGCTGGACACGCCGGGAGCCTCCTCTTAGGAAAGTTCTCAGCTCCAGGGTGAGCGCGGGGAATGGAAAGGCAAGAAAAGTACCTCCACGCTGAACATGGAGACAGTTCCTCCTTCTGTCCTTAAGTTCAGCCTCAGTTCCTCCCTTGGGACAAAACCTAAGCTGTGAGCGTTTCTCTGCTTCCTTCCCAAGAACCCTTCAGTGCTGTCCCTCAACCCCATCCGAGGGCCGGAGTCGGGAGGCACCATGGTGACCATCATGGGCCATTACCTCGGGGCTGGGAGCAACGTGGCCGTGTACCTGGGCAACCAGACCTGCGAGTTCTACGGGTGAGATGGACTCAGAGGCCCACCAGGGGAGCACAAGTCAAGGCGTGGGTGCCCATGGCCCTGTGCATGGTTGGACACGTGCTTGCCCTCTACCTCCATGTCCTTAGCCACATCCTGGGCCCAAACACCTTTCCAGCCACTGCTGGAACCACGTACCACTCGTCAGCGTATGTTCAATGTGCCGGAGAGGCTGGAAACGTCTAAAAATAATTAGGCAGGAGGGCCCTGGGCACTCCAGATTAGGAAGCCTTAGGTGAAGTTCTGCTGTTGCCATCAGGATCCAAGCATTCATTGAGCTTCACCATGAGAATTTGAGAAGCAGGGATTCTGCAGTCCTTAAAAATATCTGCAGATTTTAAAAATCGCTATCAAGCACCACTATTTGTCAGACACTGCTCAGCTAAGGAAGTTGAGAATCCTGAGAGAATTCTGAAAGAATCTATGGATGAGGACCCAGTTTTTTACCCACCTGATACTCTCCTCCTTGGACCATAAACCCCAAAAGAGTGGGGACTTCGTGCTCACCTTTACTATAGTAGGTGCTCAATAAATATCTGTTGCCTGCCTGACCATTCTCAAAGCACTGGTTAAATGGTCACATTCTAGAAAATTCCAAAGAACAAGAGCCCCTCACTGTCCCATGGAGCCCTCTCTTCTCTAACCCCTTCTCCAATTCTTTCTTTCCTCGTCCAACCAGAGTTGGGTCTCAGGTATAAAGAAGTCACTAATATACACTGATAAGGGATGTGTTCCAGAGTCCAAGAGAGTAGAAAGCCATTTCCTGGGCCATAACCTCAGACCAGGGAAACCCCCGTTTAAGCCAAAAGTACCCCCGTCACCCATGCCTTTCTTCATGGCCTCCCGCTGTCTCCCTGGCAGGCGGTCCATGAATGAGATCGTGTGTGTCTCACCCCCATCGTCCAATGGACTGGGCCCTGTCCCTGTTTCCGTGAGTGTCGACCGAGCCCGTGTGGATAACAACCTGCAGTTCGAGTACATAGATGACCCCCGGGTCCAACGCATTGAGCCAGAGTGGAGCATTGCCAGGTGAGGGTAGAGGGAGGGAGGTTGCCCCCACTGCCCCCTGGTGTGGCCCCTCCAGCCCCTGTGTAGCTCCTGAGAGGGACCCCAGCCAGGTCAGAGGGCTCTTACCTAACCCAGCCTCTGCTTGTTCCCAGCGGCCACACACCTCTGACCATCACAGGCTTCAACTTGGATGTCATACAGGAGCCGAGGGTCCGAGTCAAGTTTAATGGCAAAGAATCTGTCAACGTGAGTAGCCACTGGTTCACCCCGGCCCTCGATAGACATAGCTACCAGTCTGAGTTTTGCAACATGATGAGCTCCATGTCAGGCACTGCAGGATCTGGAAACCAGAGGAGAAAATTGTCTTCAGATTCTGAGCCTAGAACCCCTGAGTCTTACAGTGTATTTACAATTACAGTATAATCGTTTCTTCTGAGAAGGTGATACAGTGAGGGTATAAAAGTACAGGACTTCCGAGCTTATGAAAAGCATGAAAGGTCTCCTGTGTTAATGGCATGTTCAGTTTGAGATCTGGTGAGGAGCACTGAGGGAAGGTCAAAGACATCTTGGCTCCAGATTCAGACAGGATTTGAAGCAAGGCTCTTCCTGTCGAGTAGTGGCACAACCCTGATCACGTCAACTAACCTCCGATCTCCATCCCTTCCCAAGACATGGTGCCAAGACTTGCCTCACAGATTTGTACCCTGGGCTGGCACCAGGTTGGCACTCTATAAACATTACTTAATGCATGTAAATAAGTCCACCCCAGTTTCTGAGATGATCAGATTAAGCATCTTACTTTAGTCCTCTGTGCAGGAGCATGTAAATGTTTTTTCACTATGAAATTTTGTGATTTTAAAGAAGTTCCTTATCATAAGAGCAGAGTGTCTGATATGTTGTCCTAAATTGGTTGGTTTGTTCTCGTGGCTCTACTCACTCCCTTTAGCCATTACTTTCAGAAACGTTATTATATTCATAATTACAGTCCAGAGGATACTATTGTGGCTATTTTTTTCATACGAATTACTATTATTACCGTTTTGACCTTCAGGGGATTAACTAAGCTGAGATGGAGATGGGGAAGATGCTGTGATGTTTAGCTTCTTACTCCGACACATTTCCAGCATGCTTGAGGCTTCTTTAGGAAACACAGAAATGCACAAACATGACAGAGTGCTAGAACATTATATCTGTTTCCTCACTGTACAGCTGAGACCAGAAAGATAAATGACTTAGCCCTAATCATAGGCAGAGCCAGTCTAGACCCTAAGCATCCAGATCCTTCATAATTAGGCTGGTGGGCTTGATGTCACCATCATACCTGAGACCGGGGACACCTACACCACACCTTCAGCCCCCACACTGGTCACCAATCCTTGGGCTGGGTGAGCATATGCCTCTTATCCCAGTTTAGGGCTTGATCCTTGGGTGAAAGAGCCCATGCTGTTGCTTCCAGACTGAGGTTAAAAGCTCCCAGTAGCTCATGAACACTTCTATTCTGTGAAGCCCCAGGGCCTTAGTGGAGGGGAGAAGGAAGAGATGTGGGAACCCAAGTGCTGAATTCACTACCCAGAAAGGATAAAAAAGCTCCAAATATAAATTATAAAGAGGGAATAGTGGAGAGTATAAGACTGGCAAGGTGACTGCCAAAAGCTGCAGCATTTGTCCTCGGGAAGCCTTCTGCAATGAAGGCTGCGTTGGGATGTCCTGTCCCATGACCACACCCATTGAGAAGGTTAAGATCCTTGGTGCCTCTCCCCTCACCGAACTCATTCACAGGACTGGGTTTAATCTTCCCTGCAGTCCCCCCACCCCCTTCCACCTTGATCTCAATGTTTCCAGAAATTAAAAAGTAATTCCTCCCGGGAGTGTGAGGGTAGTTCAGTGGTAGAATTCTCACCTGCCATTCAGGAAACCCGGGTTCAATTCCCGGCCCATGCACTTCTCCCCCCCCCCCCCAAAAAAAAAAATCAACCAATGGTGCTGTAGTAGCAGGATAGTCATATCGAATAAGGGGATAGTCACTTGGAAAAAAAATGTAGTTCCTCCCTATTGAGAGTTGGGGACCCTCAACTTCAAGAGTGACCAGCCTACGGTCTGAAGGCATGATTCTGGAGGAAAAGCAGGTAGTCATGCAAATTGTCCATCAAACTCTATAAGAGAAGCTTATAAACTGCCCTCTTCAGGGAGTGAAGGAAAAGAAGCAGGCTCCCCCTGCAGCCCTGCTTGGGCCCAGTTTTGCCCTCAGCCACCTGAGGCTACCTCTTGACTCTGAGTTTCAGAGCAGCCCTAGTGGGTAGTGAGGAGAGCCAAACCAAAGGCCCAAACCCAAAGGAATGTTTGGCAAACAAAGTGCAGATGCAGCACCGGGCAGGAAGCGAACAGAGCCTGCTTGTTTGGGAGTGATTTGCTTATTCATAAAAGAGCCCAGTCCAGGGGAACTGGAACACAGCAGAGAGGGAAATGTCGGGGGTGGGAAGGAATGAGGCACACCAAGGCTGAGTGTCTTCCCTGCAGAGCCCAGGGCATCGGACCCATTGGACTACGGCTACCCCATACCTCAGTGTCCCCGACAGAAAAAGGACATTGGGCCCATAAGGGGTTCTAAGCTGTGAGATGAAAAGAACTGCAATGGGTACTGACCCCAATACAGCATGAGGTCTGCAGCAAGTCTTTTTGATTAAACTCTTGAACTCCCTCTGGAAAGAAAGGGTAAAGTCTCGGACCTGGAGCCCTGACACAATCTGTAGGCAAATCTCAGCTTTTTGGCAATTTCAGTTTTGTTCTTTTTTTCTTTTTCCTGAGTAGAAAGATTCTGTGTGTGTGTGTATGTGTGTGTGTGCGCGCGCTCACGCGCGCATTGGCTAACCACATGTGTGGGCCTGCCAGGACAGCATGTACTTGAATGGTCTGCGTTCTCACAGCTGCTCTGGGCTGTTGCTGGAATGCCATGGTTTGCAAAGTTGAACCCAAGTCATGCCAAGCAAGAGCCAGGAGAAGAGGGGGTCTGGGGTTTCTTCCCAAGCTGGACATGGGTCCCATAGTGGTTTCTTCAATCCAGCTCCTGCTTTGGTCACCCCCAGAACGAAACTAACATAGAAGAGAATGACACAACTCATGCTAAGCAGGAGCTGGTCCAGCTAGAACTACATTGGGAAACCAGAGTCCAACAGGAAAGAATGGACAACATGAACTCAATGTCAATACCAAGGTTATACCCCTGTGTAGGGTTAGGGGGCCTTGGTTAGAGGAAGATAGAGAGGTCCTGGGCAAAGCATTTAAAGTGTTGCAGGGTTGTTTTATTAATCAATTTATTCAATAAACCTTCACTGAACACCTACCATGTGCTGGGCAAAGTGCTCATCTTGCACCACTTCCTGCTCCCCACTACACGCAGACACAACCCGACAGGTGCCCCCTCACACCCAGACACAGACACACACACACACTCCCTACGCTGTTTCCAGCCTATTGTTTCCTCAAACATTCCCTGTTCCCTCAACCTTTGTACTACCATTCCCTCTCCCTGGGACCTGTTTTGCTAGCCCTCCCACTCTCTGTCTAGCTGTCATTCTTAAGATTAAGTTTCATCTCATGTCTTTCAAGGGAAAACTTCCATACAGTCCCCTGCCCCCCACCCAGGGCACTCACACGGGTGCACACACAGACTCTCCCATAGCACCCACACGTCCCCGCCATGCACTTCTCCTGGTCCTGCATGCACGTCACTGTGCTGGTGCCCGCCTGTGCCCCAGGCCCTCTGCCAGAACCACACTGTAATTGATTGTTTAGTCGTGTGTCTCCCTATGGGTCATGGCTAGGATGCTAGGAGAGCCACAGTTCTTAGCACGGTGCCTGGCACAAAGGAGGCGCTCAGTGTTGATGAATGGATGAACAAATGAATGGATGGATGGAGGAGATTATTGTGCACACACAAACGCACACACATTTTCAGCCCTTGCCCACAAGGGGCCCACCACATAATGAAGAAAACAAACCATCCGATGATGACTGGCAGAAGCAAGCATGGGGTATGAGAGGAGACATGTCCCCACCCTCTGCTCAGCATTGAATGCTTGTGCTCTGGCCCTTGTAGGTGTGTAAAATTGTGAACACAACCACCCTGACCTGCCTGGCACCCTCTCTGACCACGGACTATCGGCCTGGCCTGGACACTGTGGAACGACCAGACGAGTTTGGATTTGTCTTTAACAATGTCCAATCCTTGCTGATTTACAACGACACCAAGTTTATCTACTACCCCAACCCGACCTTTGAGTTGCTCAGTCCCACCGGGATCTTGGATCAAAAGCCAGGGTCCCCCATCATTCTGAAGGTAGGAACGGGCGCCGAGCACAGGGTCTACCACGTGCGTTTTGGGTAGAAAGCGCCCTCCTCTCTCCTAGCTTTTCTTCCTTGTCCTCATTCCTACACTTTTGGACTCACAAAGCTGCCATGTTCCTATAAAAGGACATTGTTTATAGATATCGACCCACCAAGCAATATATCTTGCCCTTGGGATTCTCAAGAAATACTTTAGAATATTTCTGTGTGTTCTTGTGAGCTTTGGGGACCACAAGTTCAGCAGTGAGTTAGGGGTAACTCTTTCCTTTTACTGACCACTTTTGTAGCCACGGTAACTGCTCACATATTTCAAGAGGTCACAGTTCTCCGGCACTCTCCATTCCAGTGTTATGTTATCCAACCGCCTGCATTTCTATCCCATGTAACTTCCCCATACTTTCCCTTGTTCAGTGTTTCATCCCTGCTTCCTCTCTCTTTCCTGCCCTTGTTGTCCCTTTTCTCTCTTTCGTCTATATTGTGGCTGTTAGAAGTCCCCTCCAAAAAATGTGCTCATGGAGATATTTATTGTTTTTTGCATTGCTGTCCATCCTTAAATCTCTTTTTAAATAGGCAATTAACTTCTGCATGCATGTGTCAACTATTCCTATTAAGATGACTGTTGTCTACAGGGCAAAAACCTCTGCCCTCCTGCCTCTGGAGGTGCCAAACTTAACTACACGGTGCTGATTGGAGAGACCCCTTGCGCTGTCACCGTGTCCGAGACACAGCTCCTCTGTGAGCCTCCTAACCTCACGGGGCAGCACAAGGTCATGGTGAGTGAGCCTCTCTCTTTTTATGACTTCCTCCTCTCCTCGCTGTGCATGTGTGATTTGTCATAAAGGAAGGAAGAAGGCTGTCTCTTCCAGGGCAGATGCTATTCCTTTCCCATCTCTCATTGCCTGACTCACAGCTTCCCTGTCTTCTCATCCCCAAGCCCTGCATTAAGATGAATAGAAGTTGAGAACAGAAGACAAGGAAGGCAGATAACGAGCAGGCAGTTGTTTTGCCTCCAAGGGCTCCCTGTGTGGTTGTGGACTGTCGTGTCCTTCCTGAAGTTGGGAGGACTGACGGCAGGCCGGGGCTCTACACCCACGTGCCTCTGTGTGTGTGTGTGTGTGTATACAATGCACAGGTTCACGTGGGCGGGATGGTGTTCTCGCCTGGCTCGGTGAGCGTGATCTCAGACAGCTTGCTGACCCTGCCAGCCATCGTCAGCATCGCGGCGGGCGGCAGCCTCCTCCTCCTCATCGTGGTCATTGTTCTCGTCGCCTACAAGCGGAAGTCTCGGGAAAACGACCTCACTCTCAAGCGGCTCCAAATGCAGATGGACAACCTGGAGTCCCGCGTGGCCCTGGAGTGTAAGGAAGGTAAATGGAGGCATGCTCTCTCTTCCTGGACCCTTCTTTCTTCACCAGCATCCCTACGGCGCCTCCCCATAAACTCCTCTCACTTTCATTTTCATCCCTCCCACCCCATGCCATACCTCTCCACTTTGATGACTGCTTTCCCAGAAACTTCTTTTGCCCTGAGGGCCAGAGGAGTCCTATTAAGAATGCTCACTGTGAGGGAAAGACCCAGGGCTGAGCACATTGTCCCACCTCTGTCCTATCTCATCCCATAACCTGGTCAGCTGCCTGTCCCCCTCAGGGCCTCAGTCTCCCCACAGTAAGAAACTCTGGGCCCTGTTATCGCAGACTCTACATCCCCCAAATTGGAGTGTCCAGCTCCTGGTTTGTGCACAGCCATCTCTGTAGCCTGTGGATACAGCAGACCAAAAGGCGGAAGAGCTCTTCACCTCCCTTCCCTGCATCACCACCTCCCCCAGGGTTTGTTTTCCAACACTGCTGGAGGCTGCGCTGCTCTGTGGCCACCACCTGCTGGCGTCCTTGGCTATGGATGTGTGAGGGAATGGAGATTGTCTTTTCTCCCATCTCCCATGAAACCATGGCCACCAGCTGATGGGTGTCCCTGGCCTTCTCTCGGGCCAGGGACCCAGTGGGTTCTCTGAGTAAACATCTCAATTAGGAATCAAAATGTTTCTCCTTTTGCTGCAAATATCATGATCATAATTTAAGCCCTCTCCAGATGACGGAAAGAGCCAAGCTAGGGAAGAGAGGGACAAAGGGCTACTCCTGGCTCTGGGACTGCCGAGAAGGCTGAGGGGGGCACCCAGGATGTCAGAACTGCCACTAAAATGAAGCTTCTGCTGCACTCTGCTACCAAATTCCCCTGCAAGCCAAGGGTCCGGTGGCCAGGGTTGCCCCAAGGTTTTTGCCTCTTGGTTTATTTTACTAGCTGCCTGTTCTAGTCTTTACTTTATCCCCTCAACCTCTGTTCCTATACCCATAGGCTTTTCACTGAATAATCCAAGCCATGGTGTTTTTCCTTTTTCTTTGTTTTAAATACACTTGTAATACATAGAAAGAAAGTTCAAAATTATGGATGAGGAAAGAGGAGAAAATAATATAAAAATCACCCATCTTCCCACCACCTAACAAAGGCAGCCTAGAGATATCTAGAGACACACCTGTAGCCCTAGCTGCCTCTCCACCCCAGGGCTCTCCCCTCCTCCTTCACCCACCTTTCACCCACCGCTCACCCTCCCAACTTGGGTTTCCCTGCCTGAACCTCCCTCTGCACTCTCACAGCTTTTGCAGAGCTCCAGACAGACATCAATGAGCTGACTAGCGATCTGGACCGCTCAGGCATCCCCTACCTGGACTACCGCACCTACGCCATGCGAGTCCTGTTCCCCGGCATTGAGGACCACCCCGTCCTGCGGGAGCTGGAGGTGAGGCCCGCCCGCCTCCCCGAGCGGGGCCTGGGCCTCCCAGGAAACCCACCTGGTGCTCAGCGGCCCCTGTTGTTAGTCCCGGAGTGAGGGGGGCAAATCGTGTGTAGCGGCAGCTCAGCAGCAGAGAGATCTCTGCTTGGACGGCCGGCCAAGAGGGCCACCTGGGCTCTGCAGGCTGATTCCAGCGTGGGGCTCAATGTTTGTTGTTTTTTAATTAGCAACCGGATTAATTAACTGACATCCTGCCTCATTCTAAAATGGATTTGAGGTGGCTTAGAGAAAGACATATGACGCGGGGAGGTTTGCTTATTCGTTGGTTCATTTGTTTTACGATGAATAATACATCAGGGCAGAGGAGAGTAAGAGGAGACTAGTGAACTCAGAACACCGCTCCCAACCCAACAGAGGTCAGAGCGGACTGCAGGCCTCGGAGATCAGCCCGTGCCCGGCCCCAGTCCTGCATCATCCTGGGTGGGGGTCAAGGGGCGGGCGTGTCCCAGGCGTGGTGGAGGGGGCCTTGGAGCTGGTCTGCTCCCCAGGGAGAACCGAGGGCGGGAGGCCGGGAGCCTGTGCCCTGAGGGTGTTGGCCGCCTCCCACCCCAGGTGCCGGGCAATGGCCAGCAGCACGTGGAGAAGGCCCTGAAGCTCTTTGCCCAGCTCATCAACAACAAGGTGTTCCTGCTCACCTTCATCCGCACACTGGAGCTGCAGCGCAGCTTCTCCATGCGCGACCGCGGCAACGTGGCCTCGCTCATCATGACCGGCCTGCAGGGCCGCCTGGAGTACGCCACCGACGTCCTCAAGCAGCTGCTCTCTGACCTCATCGACAAGAACTTGGAGAATAAGAACCACCCCAAGCTGCTTCTCCGCAGGTCTGACCAGCAAGGGGGAGGGCGGGAAAACGGTTCTCTGCACAAGGTCACAGGGCAGGTGTCCAGCACCTGGGCCTCGCTTAGGATAGACCGCCAAAAGCAGTCTCTGGACTGGGTTCTCTTTGTCCAGAGATGACATCCATGCAAAAAGGCCTGTGTCTGGGAAAGTCTTCCCCAAAGCAGAATCTGACCTTCCCTTGGCCTGGGGAGACTGTGCAGTGCCTGAATCCTCCAGACTGTGGTAGAGAAGCACAGGCGCCTGCTCAGATCTCTACATGGACCCCCGCTCTGTCATCTGCTAGTTGTGTGATCTTGGGCCAATCACTTTACCTCTCTGATACTTAGTTTCCTTATCCAGAAAATGCAAATCATAACAGTGGTCTTGCAGTCTCCCTCCCTGCGCCTCTAGAACCATACTACCTAACGTGGGTGCCACTAGCAACATGTGGCTTTTCCTTTTCAGAAGGAAATCAGGTTAAAACTTCAGTTCCTCCATTGCGCTGGCCACATGTCCAATGCTCAATAGCCGCATGTGGCTAGTGGCTGCTGTATTGGACAGCACAGATATAGAGCACATCCATCATTGCAAAAAGTTCTATTGCACAGCAGAGACTCGACACTGCCTGGCTCTTCTGTGCACACTTCTGGATCAGAATCATCAGTGCACACGCACATTGCACACACACATGCACACTCGTCCGGCAAGGGGGAGGGTTGGAGACCTCAGCATCCCTGGAGACCACCCTCTCTGGAGGCCTTGTAGGTTCTCTACACAGCTAGGTTTGGGATAATCCACCTCAATTTCACACGCCTCCCCTTTAGCCTTCTGCTAAGAAAGTCCCCACGTGGGGTGAAGAGGGTGGAAAGATGGCTTTGTTGTACCAGTACTGAGCCCCTATCCTGCCAATCTGAGCATGGGAAACTCTCATTAAGAGCTGTTGTATTTAAATTAGAGCTAATCTCAGGCACAATGCTGGGAGAGGGAGCTGGGAGGGGCCAGGGGAGAAAGCTACAATTTCTTCTGCCATTGCATTCTCTCCCAGGCCAGATTGCTCAGATTGCCATCCTAGCAGCCCTGGCAAATGCCTGGGATTCACTGCATCCAGAGGGTATAATTTGCACCACGTGCAGGGAGTTAAAATACCCCTCCAGCATCCCTATCACCAAGGGTCTGTCACCACTGCTTTGTTCCTTCTCAAGTCCCCAGATCCGAAGCCCTACAATGGGGAAGGGAGGATGGGAGGGAGTGGTGGCGCTAGCAGAAGCAGATCCCTTGTCAGCTAAACACTTGCAGCTAAACACTCGTTACCTGAGCAGCTGGGATTCAAGACTCCACATGAGAGTGATAATATTAGCTAATACTTACACAGTGCTACAGGGTACCAGGTGCTATTCTTAGCACATTGCATAAATTAAATCATTCAGTCCTTACAACCCTGTGGGGTAGGTAATATTATCATTGCCTCTATTTAGAGTTGGGGGAACAGAATCCAGAGAGATTAAATGACTTGCCCAGCGTCACACAGCCAGTATGTGGCAGAGCTTGGATTTGAACCCAGGCTCGAGGCCATCTGATTCTGAGCAGCTCCAGGGGAGCCCAAGGGGACAGGACTGGAGGGCCCCAGCTCTCTAACTCTTATCTGGGAAGCAAGTAGGAGGTCCCTTTCAGAAATGGAAAGCCAATTACTCAGGCATGCAAGGAATCCTAGAGGGCAGGGAGACCTCTTCTTATCCCCCTGAGGCCAGAAGAGAGTAAGAAGAATTGGTCCTTTATAGCCTTAGCCCTGGTGGATGGGGGACTCAGAGCCTTTATCTCCAGGCCCTCCAGACATAGCCAAAGCAGTTCATAGTACAACAGAGTGACAGACCCTGGCCCCAGGTCACCCCTCTCATTGCAGGCAGAGCCGGGCTAGGGCCCAGCTGCCCTGCCTCCCAGCCCAGTGTTCTTTCCTGCCCTGCTGTTTTCTTGGGCCCTGGCTCACAGGACAAGCCCAGGCCCACCACAGAGATCCCTCCATAAAGAACTGCCTTCCTCCCCTCCCCAGGACAGAGTCCGTGGCTGAGAAGATGCTGACCAATTGGTTTGCCTTCCTCCTGCACAAGTTCTTGAAGGTGAGAATGGGAGTTACCCAGGGACCCAGAGTTGAAAGCAAGATGGGAGATAGCTCCTCTGAGCCTGGCCACTGGGGCTGCCTGGGTGCCCCAACCCTCAGAAACAGGGTCCCACCTCGCCTGGCTGCTCCAAAGCAAAGCGAACCCAGGAAAGCTCTCTTCCCGCTGCCCTGGGCTCCACGAGGCGGCCAGGCGAGGCAGGGGAGGGCGGGAAGCCTGAGCAGCGGGGTGCCCGGCTGATCCTCGCCCCGCCTGTGCCCGCAGGAGTGTGCGGGGGAGCCGCTCTTCATGCTGTACTGCGCCATCAAGCAGCAGATGGAGAAGGGTCCCATCGACGCCATCACGGGCGAGGCCCGCTACTCCCTCAGCGAGGACAAGCTCATCCGGCAGCAGATAGAGTACAAGACGCTGGTGAGGACCCGGCAGCTCCGGGCGCAGCCCTGTGCCTCCGAGCTCTGCCATCTGAGCACAGAGGCCGTCTGAGGGGATAAATAGAGGCCAGGAGAGCAGTCTGGGGTCTGGGGGCAAGTGCAAAGTCCTAAGATTGCCAAGGACACAGCAGATTTGGGTATGTCAGAGTGGGGGACCCCCGCTCCCGTCTCGTCTCGTTGGGCAGGCCCAAAGAGTTCCCTAAACTTTTTGCCTGGATAATGTTATGGGAAAGGGAGTCTATGAATTCCTAATGTAGAGGCTTTAAGGAACTGCGAAGCCAGCCCTGGAAACACCAGGAGCCACCTTTAAACCCCTAGGGTACCTCACCCCAGCAACACTGTTCTCCCCTAAGCCGGCCGGGAGCTGGGAACCCTAGTCCTGGCTCCCCAAGAAAAGGGGTGGGTGCAATGACTAAGTTCTCACAAAACGGATGGTGAGAGAAACCGAGGCAGAGACCACCAAGGCACCCTTACTGCTCCCATAAGGAAGGGGAACCCTGGAAAGAGAAGATTCTGAGGCCTTGACTGCGCTCCCTCAAACTGCTCCCTCCACTCCCACCCGCTCACCGCGGCCACCCACTTTCAGATCCTGAACTGCGTCAACCCTGACAACGAAAACAGCCCAGAGACCCCTGTGAAGGTGTTAAACTGCGACACCATCACCCAAGTCAAGGAGAAGATCCTGGACGCCGTGTACAAGAACGTGCCCTACTCCCAGCGCCCGCGGGCTGTCGACATGGACCTGGGTAGGGGGCCCGGCCGTGGGGCGCCAAACAGCTTCCGGGGGCGCGTTCCGGCCGTGGGGTGGGATGGGCAGACGGGAAGCCTTGCCTGGCGTCCAGCCCCGCCTTGCCCTGGCAATGCCTCTTCCCTGGAGCACCGCCTGCTCCAATGTGGCTGCCTCTGGGTGAGGGTCGCACTTGTGCCTCAGTTTACCTGAACTTCGGGGCCCATGATGTCTGTTAAGCTCTCTCAGGGACATCAGCAGGAGGGAGCCGGGGTTGCCCGGTCTGTAGAGGAGGCGCACAGCCAGGGGGTCCTGGGTCAGCGCCCCAGAGCCCTCTGCCCCTCACACTGCCGCCTGCACCCCACCCCCGCCCCATCCAGAGTGGCGCCAGGGCCGGATAGCTCGGGTTGTGCTGCAAGATGAGGACATCACCACCAAGATTGAGGGCGACTGGAAGCGGCTCAACACGCTGATGCATTACCAGGTAGGGGCGGGGCGTCCTCTGGGCAGACCTGAAAAGCCAGGAAAGTGTTTTCTTGTCTCCCCTCTTCCCCCTCCCTCCTGAGCCTTGAGCGGTGATTCTCCGCCAGGGCTGCCCTTTAGAATTACTTCGGAGAGCTTATAAAAAACATTGTGTCAGACCCCACCCCCAGAGAGTCTGATTTAACCAGTCTAGCGTACCACATAGGCTTTTCCATCCTGCATGTCTCTAGGTCTTCAGATAGATTGCGTTATTATAATTATAAGGTGGCTGCCGCGCTCTCTCTAGGGCATCTTAAAAACACAGCTTACACTTTGAACTGTCAGTGTAGTGGGGAATTGCACAGACTCATCTTATATCCTGCCACTTACTAGCTGGCGTCCCTAAGAAAATGACGTAAGCTCTCTTTCTTCTTATCTATACAATGGAGTTTAAAATGGCCCCTGCCAGTTCAGATGGAGTCGAGACCACTCTGGAGTCGCTCTCACAAGCTTCAGTTAGACATTGCCACCTACGTGACTTACCAAACCCCAAGCAAAACCATTCCTGACGATCCTAAAGAACACCTAGGACAATATATAAGATTCCACAAAGGTTCCGTGCACTAGGGTAACCTTCCAGAAACTACACCCTCCAGATGGGTCCCTGGATCAGCTAAGTCCTGAAATGCAGAGGGCCCAGCCTCTCCAGAACATCAGCTAGTTCCATCCCCCCCATCCCATATTATCGACAGCCACTTCCAACATGAAGAAGTTAGAATGGGCATAGCCCAAAGACCCCCAAAGAGTGGGAGAGAGATCAAAGATGACGGCAGAGTTATACAGAGACACAGGGTTTAACAAATGAGTATGACTGCTGAGTCATTATAGTGACATTTCTTTTAGTCTTCCATATCTCAGAGCAGCTAGAACTAAAAACATGAAACTGTGGAATTCTAACCCATACCAAACTCGGAAATCTGTTCTAAAACTAATTATTGTGATGTGCTTTGAAATTTGTTGCTTTTTTGTATATGTTATTTTTCACACGCGCAAAAAGTCGATTGTGATGATAAAATGCACACCCATATGATGATATTGTGAACCATTGATTGTACACTTTAGATGACTACACGGTATGTGAATATATAATATACATCACTAAAAAGTAAATAAATAATTAAATTTCAAATTAAAAAAAAAAAAAAGGTTCCTGCCCTATAAAATTGTGCGGGATAGTGCAGTAGTAAGGTGTTTAGCACACGGACAGAAACGGTGAATGAACAGTCCAAACATCCAAGCAGAAAGAAAGACAGATCCAGGAGGCGTCCAGTCCCACCTCCCCTGCCCTGCCATGGTAACCATTCACTCCCGGGGGCCTCTGTAAGATTAAGAAGAGGAAAGCAGATCGGGATTCAGGAAAAATACTAAAATAGAAACTGGAAATGAGAGACACTATGGGAAATTAAACCAACCAGAGGAAGTGCCCCAGGCTGCAGAACCGGTGGGACTGCCTGATTAGTAATATCTTTCTACGCCGGCTCCTCACAAAGGGAGGCATGCGGAGGGGCTGGCAGGCTGGGCTCTCGCCCGCCACGCTGCCCACCACCAGGCCGCTAAGAGGTCCTAAAGGCCACCAGGAGCTGGCCGGGAGCCTCCCGGGGCGCCGAGGAAGCTGGGGCCCTGGGGATACCCTAAACCCTCCTCTCCAGGCTGCTTCCCCATGCTGACGTGCTGCCTGGCCCCCTGCCCCAGAGGAAGGGAGTGTGGTGTAGCAGGAAGAGAAAAAAGATTTGGGAGCAGGATTCAAGCCCCTGCTTCAATGGGATAACAACCCCAACTTACCAAGGTGTTTGGAAGGCTTAGAAACAACAGGTGAGGTACCCAGGATGTGACTGTCATTATCCCATTAATTCCCTCCTCCCCACACACGTTTCACATGGTGCTTAAGGCGAGAGGGGGCATCAATTGTAGTGAACCAATTAGAGCCGAACATGGAAATGCAAAGGAGAATAGCATTAAGCCCCTAACCTGTAAGTTTCTAAGGGGCAGGACTGCCGCCTTTTTTTCTTCTCCATCTCTGACACCCCTCACACTTACTGCTGGGCTGTCTGTTCTGTGGCTGAAAGGATGGAATATTCTATTCTTATGGTGCTCATCATACAAAGCACATTCAATTCCCAGAGGTCATTTATCATTCATGTATTCATTCATTCCTCAAATATTTACAGAGCTTTACTGAGTGTGAGGTACTTCCCACCCGGTAGCCCTGAGCTGTCGCTCAGGGGACCACAGGGCTTATTCGTCCCTTTGGGAGACAATGATGATGATGATGATGATGATGATGGTGATAGCAACACTAATAGCCAACGTTTACCCAGCGGTCACTGGGCACCAGGCTTACGGGCACTGCTGCCCTCAATCCCCACAACCATCCCAGGAGGTAGACATGATTACTATGCCCATTGACAAATGAGGAAACTGAGGCACAGGTTGTTGAAGTGACTTCCCCAGTCACAGGGTCAGGCATCATGACACCGGTCTGCATCGGCTCTTGGTTGAGAGAGCAGAACCACAGACAGAGATGCTCAGCGGTGAGACTGGAAGGAGTTGAGCTGTGCCCGCCTGGGCCACCATAAATGATAACGCAGTCTGTTCTTCCTGGGAGTGAAAACTCCTGCCCCTCCCAGGCTTTCCAGGTTTGTTTCTGGGTTGTCACGTGCCAGGATTCTTTGAAAGGCAGAACTTGGAGGGTTCATTCCCTCCTCTGTCCTAGACTCAAGGTTGCCCTCTTGTTACCCTCCCAAGAGTCAAAGGTCCTCGAGCCCCGACAAGAGAAAATCTGCATGATCTTAATTAACAAAGAGATGTTACAAAAGGTCCCAGGCTCCCACAGATTTATAGGGAGGGTGAAATTAAACACCACCTCTAAAACAGGCTATCAGGGAATCTCGTTAGCACTAATGTTCATTTATAGTTTGACTTCCCAACATTTAATTCTTTTTTGGTGGGAGAGAGGGCCTGACAATTTAAGACCCAGAAAGATGGTTTTATGACTGGTGCAGCTATAAATCAAACTTATAAAGTTCATAAAAATGGTTAAAATAAAAAATGGTTTAATAGGAATGTTTTATGGCCCATAACATTATTATAGCTATTTTATTCCCTCTGCGTTAGGGGTTTAATTGGATTGCCACAATTCTGGGGATTCTCCATTTTTATTGGATGGAGGGTAATCTTAAATCAAAATGGCCCCAAATGTCTTCAATATGGCTCCTCATTTACCAGCTTCTCCGCACAGTGTGGGGCTCAGCCTGCCCGTCATCCCCAGGACCAGCCCAGACACCATCTTTCTCTCTGACTCCCCAAGAGCCGCCGCCCTTTTGTGAAACTATTCCTGGTGACCCAGGCATTATAGAACCCAGCCAGAGAGAAACCAGAACCAAAATCACTACGACTTGAAATAAAAATCTCAAATTTGGGCATACTAAGGAGAGTATGTGTTCTGGAGCCTAACAAGATGTGGCTACAAATCTTGGCTTTGCCAGGGATTAATTGGTGACCTTGAAGAACTTGCTCAGCATTCTGTGCCTTAGCATCTTTATCTGTAAAATGGGATCAATTGTACTTAACACAAAAGATTAATGTCATGTAACTCACAGGTGTCTAGACCAGCACTGATGGACAGAAATGTGATGCAAGACACATATAATAATGAGTTTTCTGCTAGCCATATTTCTAAAAAGTAGAACTAAACAGGTAAAATTCATTTTCATAATATTTTTTATTTAACCTAATATACCTAAAATAATGATCATTTTAACATGGAACCAAAATACAATGTATTGAGATCATTTACATTCTTTTATCCACACTATGTCATTGAAATCTGGTGTATATTGGACACATCACAATTCAGACATAGCAAATCTAAATTTGGACTAATTTCAAGACCCCAAAACCCACATGTGGCAAGTAGCTAACACATAGGACAGTGTAGCTCTAGGCCAGTAAATCTAAAAAATAGCAGTAATCCATTACTCTCTACCCCACTCCTGAACCCCTTGCTCTGTACCCCAGTCCTATTTCATAACCTTCTAGAAGTACTTGGCTATTCAAATTCCCAAGATCCCTACACTCACCCGCATTGTACTTTTATACCCTTCTCAGGTATCAGACAGGTCGGTGGTAGCTCTGGTCCCCAAACAGACTTCTTCCTACAACATCCCTGCCTCTGCCAGCATCTCCCGGACGTCCATCAGCAGATACGGTGAGGAAGGCAGTCTGGGCAGCTTGGAGTGGAGACTAATGTGACCTGCCAGGGACCACTCACCATCCCTTCTAAGAGCAGGAAGCCCTTGATGCTACCTGGCCTCGGTTCAAAGGAGTGTGCTCATTTGTACTCATTTGTTCCCCCTCCTCCCTAGTCCAGCCACTTCCAACGCAGCCCATGCTCTCAGAGTTGTGGACTGCAGGTGGCACCATGTGTCCTTCCTTTGATATCCCAGCCCTAGTGAAGGAGTTTGAGTGTCCCAGAACCAAGGAGGTACCTGGGTAGAAGAGTCATATATCCCAGTTTGCTGGGCCAGTCCCAGTTGGCATCTATTGTCTTGGCTCAATTATTAATAGTTCCCTCTTTTACTCAACAGTGTCCCAGTTTGCATGATAAGTTGTCTGGTCATCCTAGCCTTCCACTCCTGAGGAGTGCTGGGGTGGGGGGTACCCTATGCCCTCCAGGCATGGAGGTTACTGCGCTTCACTCCTTTTGTTTCATTTTCTCTGGCTTCCCCTACGCACTAAGGTCTGGGACTGCCTTTGTAAACGACACCTACAGGACTGAGCCCAGCAGCTCCCAAAAGTACTCAGGAAATTCCATATCCTCAGCCCCAAGAAAGAAGATACCTTTTAGTGCCCAAGAAGGATCATTACAACTTACATCTCCTTCGTATCCGGATTCTTATTAAAACCCCTGTGAAAATATCCAGTTGATATTTTGCCAATATCCAGTTGACATTTTACCTATTGATTATTCACTGCTTGAAGCATGGTAGAGGAGGGTTCCCAAATTCCCAAGACTGTTCCAACTCACAGAATTTCTAAATCCTCTTTTATAAGAGGCTTCGGGCTCCTCTGTCCCCATGCCAGCCAAGAATCCCTCAAAGAAACCACCCAACAGGAGGGCCCAAGGGTCCCCTTCCAATCGAAACTAGTTTATTCTGAGTGAGTGCAGCAGCCCAGGCCAGGATTTGGAAAGGATTCTGTAAGCAAGGACCATGAGTTCGGTTCTCACACACTCCCTCGGCCCCTCTCTCCGCAGACTCATCCTTCAGGTGTACAGGCAGTCCCGACAGCCTGCGGTCCCGGGCCCCCATGATCACCCCGGATCTGGAGAGTGGGGTCAAGGTGTGGCATCTGGTGAAAAATCATGACCACGGAGACCAGAAGGAGGGTGACCGGGGTAGCAAGATGGTGTCCGAGATCTACCTGACGCGGCTACTGGCCACCAAGGTAACTCTGGCTCTGCCCAGGCCAGGGAGGGCTCCTCCGAGGAAGCACACCCCAGGGCCCACCCTGCAGGGGGACCCGTCCAGATGAGCTGTCGTCCAGGTCCCTGGGCAGAGTTTTCAAAGGATCGGCCCACTGTTGGTCTTTACTCCCACACAGAAGTTGAATGATACAGTGTTCTCTGCCCACTCCACCAGACTACCTCTGCTCTCCAGATGTGCCATTCTCTCACCTCTGGGCCCCTTCCCCTTTGGGGAGATATTGGGGGTTCCCAGCTGTGGTTAGCTAGGTGGATATCCAGCCTCCACCTTCAGTGTCTCTTCTGCCATGTGGCCACAGTTGGACAAATGCTGGGTCCTGCTTATAAACTGAAGGAAGGCTCTGAACATCCCCCTTCCCCATCCCATCTCACCATCTTCCCGAATATTAATGGAAGGGAGGAAGTGGCAGTGGAGGCAGCTGTAATCGAAAGCTGTCTTCTAGCTTCTCTAGCAGAAAACAAAATATGCCTATAAGGCTGGCAATCATATGGCCCACATTTTCCAGGCCAGTCTAGATTGTAAATACTCTCCCTCCACCCACCCCATAAGAAAATTCGAATACAATGGCTTCCCAATTACAGCTCTCAGACTTGCCCCCAGAAGTGGCACAGAAATATTCTCAGAGCATGAGTTTCAACGTGTGTTTTGCATTACATCAGTATAGTATGCTCACCGTGCCAAGACAAGATGTACAAAGACACCAGAAAAGTCCATTTTACTGACCTTCAGAGGTGTGCCTCGAGCCTATACACTGTGGGACTTCTGGGTCCGGAGACCCTCCCAGGGCCCACAGCTCAGGGTTGGGCCTGGGTGTTCTTGAATCTAAACCCTTCAGCTGCAGCCAACTCTCCAGACTTCCTTTACCCTGGGTCTCCAATGTGGTATGCAGATGGGTCCATCAAATCCTTTCGGGCCCTACCATGCTCCAGCCAGGAGGCCCAGTCCTCTAAGCGAGTTCTTCTCCTGCCAGTCTGTCTCCTCTCCGTTCACCGTGGGAAGCCTGGGCCCACAGCCATCATCTGTCAACTGTCCTGAGCCCACACCCACCAGGCCTGGACCCAACATAAGTTTGCCATGTGGCTGCAGATTGGAGGAGAGATTCTGCCCAGGAATCCGCAGCCCATTTTGTCCATCCCAACTGCCCAGCACCCCCACAGCACCCTTCCCCATCCCCACCCCTCGTCTGCGCAGCCTCGCAACGCAGACAGCTTTCCAAGGCAATATCGGTCCAAGGCACCATCTGGTTTACCCGTCTGCTGCCTGCCAGCCTCCACCCTCCATCTCCCTCTGGCTCATGCTCTCTCCCTGACTCTTCCCCAGGGCACCCTGCAGAAGTTCGTGGACGACCTGTTTGAGACCTTGTTCAGCACTGTGCATCGGGGCAGCGCTCTGCCCCTGGCCATCAAGTACATGTTTGACTTCCTGGATGAGCAGGCAGACAGGCACAGCATCCACGACACAGATGTGCGGCACACCTGGAAGAGCAACTGGTAAGCCCTGCAGATGTCCAGGGGGAGGCACCAGCTGTGGAGGGAGGGGCCCAGCCAGGACCAGGAGCTGGGAGGGAGGGTGGCCTGCTCCCGGCCGTGGCTGGGGAATCAAAGCTCCTGTGCCGGGCAGTCTGGCTGAACGTCCCCACGTTGGAACTCTTGCCACTTCAGGTTGTAACCCCTCACCAGGAAGTGCCTTCTCCCCTGACTCTGAGACCTCTAGTTCTCAGGAAAAAGGAGTTGGGGGAAATTCCACAAAGCAATCACAGCCGAGCTTCAAAGCCAGGCATTCTGAGTGGGGCAGAATCTAAGGCAATCCCTGAGATGTAGAAGCTCTAAATTAAACTTAGACCCTGAGTTGAGTTGGCCAGCTCTGGGAAAATATTGGGGAGAGTTCCTGTACCTGCTACAGGCTTGAGCCCACTGACTGGGATTATTTCACTGGAAACTTGATCCCTTAAGGTCAATTTGTTACAACTGGTCAGAGCATTCTGGAAGCAGCAGTCAGGATGTCCTAGAGGCATGGGTCTCTTCCCTAACATCACCTCCATAGCTCACAGCAGTGGGAGAGGGGGCTCCCTCAAGACCCCGGCATGAGCCTTTCTCTCTTGGGCCTTGAACCAGTCCTGCGGATGAAGCTCAGGACCAGCTTTAGGTCAGACAGGGCCCAGCCAAAGCTGAAGCCAAAACTTCTCCTTTGGGAAAGAGCACAGAGAGGGGAAAGAGGAGAACCTTTGGGTTGGGCAGGCAGCCACACAGCTGTCTGGAGTCGGCCAGCTCCTCAGAAAGCAGAGCTGACGCAGATGGGCCCGGGCTGTTATTTGGGAATCAAAAGGCCTAGCAACCAGCAAAACATTTTGGAGAAACCAAACCCCACCCCCCACATGGCCCTTCCTTTGGGCTGCTGTGGCCACCGAGTCCTCCTGACTCTGCAGCTTTGACCACAACAGAGTGGAATGTAGACTCAAGGGGTCAGGGAAAAGGAGCCCGCCAGATCCCCTGCCAGGACAGGCCTTTCACCCGCTGCTTCCTTTGCTTTGGAGCATCCCCAGCCCAGTGCCAGGGCTGGGTAATTTCAGGGAAGTGGAGAGATGGTTATCCCCATCTCTGTGACTTCGGCGTGCTGGCCAGACCTGAGTAATAGAAAAGCACTCCCCTGGGGTTGTGGTTGGGGAGAGTCCCCTCACCCAGATCTCAAACAGCAAATGTCCAAGGAAAGATTATACGAAGCTCCCCAAAGCTGCCAGGGGAAGGGGAGGGCAGAAGACATGAGCTGACGACTTGGGTCAGCCTCTCAGCGGCGCCGCACAGGAAGGTGATGACGTGGTGCGGCTGAGTGGCAGAGGGTAAGCACAAAGCGCAGGGAAGGGTTGGGTGGGTCTTTCCCAACACCTGGGGCTGCTGAGACATTTGGGGAAGTCTGGGATCCACAAGTGTCCAGAGCAGATGAAGAAGGGGAGGCAGAAGGCAGGCTGGGGAGCGGATCATCATCTGAGGTTGGACCTGAGGCTGTCTCTAAAAGAGAAGGATAAGCCAGCTGTCCTAAGCCAGAGCTTAGTCCACAAAAGGAGCTAAAAGAGTAAAGACCATGAAGGCAGCTGGGAGAGAAGGCAAAGCTAGAACAGGAAGCAAAAACTGTAGCTGTTCTGATTTTGAAGGAGAGTAAATGGGCTGATCCACCTTATGGCCCAAGGAGCAGAGAAAACTCACTCTGCTCTAGCTAGAAACTTCCAAGTCCCAGAAGGAAGCGTCCTAACTACCGACAGCTCCTCTCGTGGTGGGAACACTCTGAGCTTCAGAGAGTCATTCCCAGGATGCCGACAATGGCCTCCTCTTCTCCCTCTGCCCCTGCCCTCCCCGCGCCTGCCTCTGCCCGGACACAAGAATGCCCTGGGGAGAGCCATGAAAGACCTTCCCCCAGGGGAGCCCGATCCTCGGCCAGCCAGGCCAGGCCAGCCCTGGGAAGCGGCGTGGGCAGCCGGGCTGGGCGGGGAGCACAGGTGGTGCTCTTTGTGCCCACTCCCAGGCAGTGCCTGGGGCTGCCGGCTGTCGCTTCCGGACAATGGCTGCGGGCACCGGGCAGGGGCTCCGGGAGCGCCTGGAGGCTTTGTTTGAAGCGCTGAGAAAATCATGCTGTCCCAAGGGCTTGGGCCCCCCTGGGGCACAGAGGCCTTTAGAACAGAATGCCAGGAGGGAGCCAAATCCACCCGCCCTCCCCTCAGCTGTTAGAGAACAGCCCAGCGCCCCACTGGGGTGCAATGGCTTCGCTCCGTCCCTCCCAGGAATCAGTAGCAGCGTCCCCATCAGTAGCAGCTTAGGCTCAATTAGCAGCCCTTGTGGGACCAGTGTTCTGTGATTTCCTTCCCTTGCCCTTCTGATAAGGAACTTTACGTTTGGTGGGGGAGGGGAGGTGGACAACATATGAATGGACCACATCAGTCCAGGGGTGCATCGTCAGCCCAGGGGTGCAGCCCAGCCCAGGGGGTGCATCGTCAGCGTCTGCTCCGCCTCTCCCACAGCCTCCCTCTGCGGTTCTGGGTGAATGTGATCAAGAACCCCCAGTTTGTCTTTGACATCCACAAGGGCAGCATCACGGACGCCTGCCTCTCAGTGGTGGCCCAGACCTTCATGGACTCTTGCTCCACGTCAGAGCACCGGCTGGGCAAGGACTCTCCTTCCAACAAGCTGCTCTATGCCAAGGACATCCCCAGCTATAAGAGCTGGGTGGAGAGGTCAGTAGCCCCCTAGGGACAGGCCAGTGCCCCATCTGCCTGCTCCATTCCCCACCCCGTTGGTCTGGCTGACTGAGCACTCTGACAGTGACTTTTTGCCCTTAGAAGGCAGGTAGTTATCATCATAATTACCATTTATTGACACATTCTAAGCACATGGCACTGTGAAGAGTCTCCTGTGTAGCCTCTCACTAAAATGTCCGACAGAGCTGTGAAGTAGGTCTCGTTACTAAGGAGGAAACTGAGACCAGAGAGGCTAAATCACTTGCCCAAGGTCACACAGCTATCAGGTAGCCAAGCAGGGACTTGAATGCATGGATTCTGGCTGGAGTCGGGGCTTTCAACCACTCTGCTTGGCAGTGCAGCCAGTATCTCTCAGCTGGATGGGATGTCCTGAAGAAACTCTAGCTTCAGGGTATACCAGTTTCCGGGCCTCAACCTCAGTTGAGGTAAGAAGCCAGAGGAAGCCACATCAGAAAGGAAAACAGGGAGGCAAGAGCAGTTGGGGCCATCCCGTGTGCTCAGGGGGCCTGGGCCAGTGTAGCTGTAGGCAGACATTTGCTGAGACCCCCCCATCCAGCAGCCTGTCCTGTCCACGGCAGATACTATGCAGACATCACCAAGCTGCCCGCTGTCAGTGACCAGGACATGAATGCCTACCTCGCCGAGCAGTCCCGCCTGCACGCCCTGGAGTTCAACATGCTGAGTGCCCTCAACGAGATCTACTCCTATGTCAGCAAATACAGCGAAGAGGTATGACAGGGCCCTGGAAGAACAGACAGCAACCCGCGGAGAGTGGGGCGCTTAATCAGGAAGCCTGACTCGGTCCTGAAATAACAACAATACGTGGTCATTTAGAAAGCACATTCATGGAGTCAGGAGCCGATGAGCTCCAACAGCATTGGCCTAACCTCTCCTGACTCACTAAATGCTTCCTTCTGCGTTATCATTGTCTATCACACGTGGCCTGCTAATGCAATAAATAGCACATTTAATCATCTAATTGTTTTTTAGTTCTGACTGTTGTACGATTAATGCAAACTCTTCTTTGCACTTGGGCAGGTCCTATTGGTTACGTTTCAGAGGGACAAGTAGACCTTTCCGTGAATAGGGTTCAATAGGACAGAGAATTCATAAGCCAAGCAGCAACACTGCACCTGCCTATCATTGTTGTGGCAGTATTAATAACGATAGCTAACACTACAGAGTTCTTCCCATATGGCAGATATCATTTTAGATCCTTTATATGCATGCACACACACACCCCTACCTACCTACACATATACACATATTCAGTATGTTTAAAATTTCTAAGGTTATGTTCATGAGAGCAGAATGGAAAGGTAGCTAGAAAGATTCCAGAAACTGGTGACTTTTATCCTGAGCCCCGAGGTCTTCCCCACCCTTGTTTCTGTTTTGCAGCTCATCGGGGCCCTGCAGCAGGATGAGCAGGCCCGGCGGCAGCGGCTGGCCTACAAGCTGGAGCAGCTCATCAGCGCCATGTCCACCGAGAGCTGAGAGGAGGAGCCGCACAGTCCTGTGAAGGGGGACCCATCAGAGCTGTCACACCGGGAATCTCAGAAGGAAGGACAAGTGGTGGGGACTGGGCGCCAGAGCTTGCTGTCCCCTGAGACCCCACCGCGGGGAGAGGGGAGGGCCCACGCCAGCCAGCCAGCCGAGTTTCACCCCAGCCAGTTCCTGCTGTGCACATCAGCCGTCGGTCTGCAGTGAGAGGAGAGAGCACACCGCGAGAGGGAGGTGGTGCTTCAAGCTGAGAGGCAAACAGTTCTGCCTCTGTGACTGCTGCTTTGCATGAAAACTAATTTGATGTATATTGGGGAAATAATGAAAACTTTATTTAATTTTTTTTAAGAAAAAGGGGAAAAAAAACCAGAAATAAAACAAAACAAAAAGCCGCCCTATTCATCCCGTCCAACTTTTGTTTACTTCTGACTTCTGGTCCCTTTCTTGCTTTTCCCCATCTCTCCTTCCTGATGTGACTCCTGTTTCCAAATGCCAGAAAAAGCCTACAAAAAAAGATGGTAAGAGAAATTTGAGGGAGATCGACTGTTTCCTTTCCCTTGAAATTTAAAAAAAGGAAAAAAAATGAGGAGAAGAGAAAGAAGAAGAATGAGCACAACTTCACACCAAACACTTGGTAAAAATACAGACCAGTAAAACCTGGAATTCTCCCAGCAGCCAACAAACCTGGGATCTACAGAATTTTGCACAAATTGCAAAGTCGCTGAGCGGCTGGCCCTGGCTGACTGGAAACTGAGCTTTACATACCACACTCGTTTATATTTTTATCTCCTGAGAGGAGATGAGTATCTGAGAAATACCAATGCTTTTTGCTACACCGCTTTTGTTTTGTTTTGTTTTATTCAATCTCAAACCTCAACTGCCCAGGAACTGATCTTTGGTACTTTCCTTTTGGTTTCCCGAAAAGTGCGGTCAGAAGTGGGGGAGAGGTGGGCCTCTTCTGCACTGGCCACCAGGCCTCCCTGAGGACACGGAGTGACTCTGCCTCACATCAGTCCCTGCCATAGCTGGGCACCATGAGGAAGGGGCTTGGAGGCGAGGGGGCTAGCTTCCTTGAGGCTCCATTTGAAAGCTTTTCTTTTGCATTTGAGAGACATGGGTGTTTGGCGTTGGCTTCCTCTCCAATCATCCAGTGGTTTCTTGCAGCTAAAGAGAAAACAAAAGTCAAACACTGTTTACAGCAAGCAATACTTGAAGAGAATAGGTTAAAGAAGCTGCAGTATTTATTATGCTTTCTTTTCTTCATTCTCTCGTGCCTGGAGAGGGGAGACAATCCTTTGCTCATATATGGAAACTCCTGACCACCTGGGCAGACGGCACTTGCCTCAAGAGAGACCAGTAAAAATGACTAGCATCTTCTCATTACTGTTTTCTTCTGCCTCTCGTGGATTTGTTGGCATGTCCTTCATGGATTTGAAGGATAAATGGGTGGCTTCTCACTGGGCTCCTTTCCTTGTTTCACTCTTCTACTAATACCTAAAACCATGGATGACCACCTCTCCTGAGTGTAGTTTCCAAACAGACCAAAGCTCCATGTCCCTGTCCAGAGTCTCCCCAGTAGCCAGTGGGAGTCATCAGAGGAATCACGGCTCTCTTGGTGGCAAGACCTTGGAGTGAAGGGGACGCAGGATGAGAAAGGCATGGTCAAGGAAGCAAGGAGGAACAACCACGCCCCCTTTCCACCTTCCACTTTTCAAGGGGCTGGGAATCCCAGGCTGCCATGCTGGGAAACCAGACTTCCACCCCAAGAGAGACTGGACCAGGGGCATTTCCTCTGTAATTAACTCTGGGCTCCAGCTTCTCTGTGTCCTACTTTACCTCCAGGGAATTCCAGTTTCCACAGGCTCTGCTGGCCACAGTTTGGTCCCTAGGAAAGAGCTGGAGGCAGGGGGCGGGCACACTGAGGGTTGGCTCCTGGCCCTGACGTGTGGCTTTGGATCTCTGTGCTAACCACACAATGGACATCGCCTGGTCTCCTCAGCTCCAGCTTCTTGCCTGAATGCAGCTGACAAATGGGAAGAAAAAAATCATTCAGCAAAATACTCAGGAAACTTGTTGTTTTCATTATAATTCACAGCCAGCCATGCCAAGGCCACTTTCTTCTGATAATCCACTTCTCTTAAAGTTTCTCTGGGCCCTATTAATAGCCTGAAAGAAATACTAATGACTTGGCCTTCTATACTAAGCCAAAGTGTTTGCTCCTCACAGCACCCAAAGCTTCTCAACTCCGAGCCTGTGATTTATGGAGATGAAAGAAGAGGAGATATGGGTGAGAGGCGTTTAAGCAAGAGACTTTGTGCTACCCACAGAAAAATTCCAGCCCACCCTCATTTTACTTCTGAGCTCTGTTTGAAGGTTTTCTAATCAGACCCCTGCTCAGACTGGCATCAAGATTTTTCTTCACCAAGAAGTGAAAGAAAGGTAGATATGTCAATGACATTTTAACCAACCCTTCCCTTTATGCATCTATCCCAGGTTTCTCCCAGGAGCTCCTTTTAATGAGACCATTCACTCACTACCACTGGAAATGCTTTCTGGAAGGCCATTATAGAGTGTGGAGAATGACAGAGGGATGGACAGTTGGAGAGTGGGAAGTTGTGGGGGAGGAGCCAGAGCTGGTCCTGAGTGCCTTGGCCACATTACCCAAGGTTCCATGAGAAGACTGGGGCAATTGGGCTGGCAAAGGAAATGACACAGGGGCATTGAAGGGAATTGAGAAAAAGTAAACTGGGTTTGGATTCAAGACAGGCCATGATGGTGAAAGTTTGTAGGGCCTTGTACCCTTCTAGCTTCCCACCCATCCTTCCTCCACCAACTCTTGGCTTTGAGCTACCAAGAACAATGGATTCCACATCCTATGGAATGGGGAAGAGAGGGGATTGGTTGACCTGTCTCCTCACTATTATCCACTTTGAGGATACGTTGACTTTGCAAAGAATATTAATCACAGTTCCTGCCACATGAAGCCATCCACCTCCATCTGTCTGGAAGGAGGCAGGGAGGGAAAGCTCTCTCCAAAGTTTATCCAGCTTTGCTTTGTTTCATTGATCTGCATAAGAGACAATTCTCTGGAAAAGGAAAAGGATCCTAGAAGGGCCCTTGGCAAGACAGAGAACACTATGCTAAGACAACTAATTTGGCCCACAGACAAGAAGGTGAACAAATCCCTCCAGCCAGGCCCTATTGCTGCCTCCTGCCCTCTGCCTGGGGTTAGGTGCTTCGGTGTTTGCCTCCTACCTCTCCCCATCCTGTGCGTACCTTCCGCACCACTTCTCAGCCACCACTGGCAGAGAGCAGCCCCCCTTAACAGAATTCAGTCATTAGAAGCATGGATCAGCTGGCAAACCCGTTCAAGAAAAGGAACTGTTATTTGCTTTCAGTTGAGCAGCAACTATTTGCAAGACACTGTTGTAGGTGCAAACAGTGAGGAACGAGACAGACAGGGTCCTACCCCTAGAAAATACACGTTCTTTGGGCTGCTGGTTCTTACCACTGACTTAGCAGGCACGGCCCTCCTCCTCTCCATGTAGAGAGCCTGAGTTTTGTAGAAAAGAGGGTCAGGAGGACGAGGGAGGCTGAACAGCCCAGCTGCCTTGCCTTATTCTCGGGAGGCTGCCCCAGCCCTGAGAACCGCTCTCGTTTCCATCACCGCAGTCTTTTCTGGCAGCATTTCCCCTGCTGCTTGAGCTCCTGACCTTCCTTCAATTCTACCAAATGAGGACAAGAAATAGCAGTCAAGGCCCCTGGCCCTGCTGAGCAGGAAGCGGAAGCAATGGATGGGCGTTCTCGGCTAAAAATGGCCTGGGCATGTAAAAATAGAGAAGGTTAGAAAACCTCTGGCTGATCAATATGCAAGTGCATTCCAACAACACACTTACCCCCATTTACCTGCTGCCGGTAAACACTGAGCTGGCAGCTGCTCTGGGGGAAACTGGTTTTCCCCAGCCACAATGGGTCATGCCTGAGGCTCTTAGGGCCTGGTCCAGAGAAAGAGAAGAGAACCAAGACCCAGAGATCTCTGTGGGTGATAAAATACAGTGTGGCCTAGTAGGTGCCAAGCTGTGAGGGAGCATTCCATCTCGGGGACTGGGGAGATGACATCCAGGGCTTCCGGATGCCATGTCTCCGGAACACACTTTGAGAAGATGGTGGTTTCTGTTTCCGCTTCATAACTCCAAAGCCTCTCTTCCCTGCCTCCTTCCTTTCTCCTAGTTTCCCCCAAAGAGTGAATTTGCAGCATCTGGGGCTCAGTGATGCCCATGAATGAAGGTTAAAGTTTCACTCTTGGTTATTTTCAAACTAGTACTAGAGATGGTCAAAATGACTCACTGCTTGTCAGACAGATCCTCAGTCAAACTGGAGATTCCTGGGCCTTCTGTGGTCGTCTGCCCCTATCTCATTCTCCTCGCCATAAAGAAGCTCTACCTTCAGGCTAAGCTGTATTCCTTCAGCTGCAGCATAATCTGTTTCCTTCTGTTCTATCCTCAAAGAATACCTTTGGGAAGACTCTTCTCGATTTCAATCTAGGCCCTGACTTTTGCTTTGTTTGCCCTTCATATTGGCATTAAAAGTAGAGAGCATAGTGGAATATAGTTCCTACCAAAAAAGAACAGATATGCTTAAGTACATAGGAGCAGAAGGGACACACTTTTTACAGGAGGGAAACTGGGACCTGAGCCCACCTGCCTCTCCCCCAACTTCTCCCACCCAGACCCACTCTTCCTGACACACTGGAATCTGTATGATATATATTTTTAAGAAAATATAATGATGGTTGTCTGGTTTTGTTGTTTTTACAGGTGTTGTGGAATAAAAACTGTAAGAAAATTAAGTATTTAAAATGTTCCAATAAAATGGGGTTTTTGTTATTCTAATATATTATTGTGTACCTATTGTAAATATGAAACACTCCTATTTTGCAAGCCAAGGACGCCATTTGTACTGTTGTTATATATAAATAAAGTTTACTGGATAAAAAAAAACCAAAAATCTTCAAATAAACTTGGTTGTCTCAGCAGCATGCGTGCACAATAACATTTCACAGGCATATTTAAAAAGCAGGGGACTCAGGGAAAGAGAAGTCTAATTTTGAGAGACTTCTAGAATTCTCTCTGCAGCCAGAGTTTATTAATGTTCGAACATCAAAACACACACACACAGAGACACTGCCCTGGCTTGTACGAACAGGTCAACACTGCCCCCTGGCCACAAGACCCCAGAGCACAGCTTTCCTCCAGGCGGGGGCTGACAGTGCAGAGTCTGGGGTTGAGGCCCTATCCCACGGGGGATGAAACGAGGCCTCAGAAGAATGATGAGCCCCTTAGGCACAGCACTTCCTGAAAACAACATTCATTCGTTCAAGCATCTACTGTGGGTCGGCATTGTGGTAAACCCTAGGGGATAAACTAATAAATGAAAAAACACTATCCTCGCCCCACTCTGCCTTTTAGTGTAGTGACACTCATAAGATTTCTGGAAAAAAAGAAAGATCTCAGCCCAGTTTTAGGAGGGGTTTTGTTGGGGATGTTGTTTTGCTTTCAGTTGAGGGATTAGGGTTAAGTTGAAGGAAAGATGCTAGGCAGTGTGTGCTTTTAAATCTGACACGGAGGACAGAGAGAAGAGTGGACTCTGGCCTGGGGGATAAGCGTAGTTGGGCTTCGTGGGGTTCTAGAAGTGGGAGAAATGTAACAAGTCTGCAATGAGGCTGAGAGGTGAGGAACTGGGTTTTCCCTAATCTGAGGACACCCATCCCCCCTCTTCCATCTTCTGGGCTTCCATTTATTTATTGGCATTCCAGACTGTTTGGGTGACATTTACACTCTCTAAGACAAATAAATGAGAATGACTCAAAAACCTGTTCATTTGACATCTCAACCGAGTGTGCAAGGAAAATCCTCTTCATGATAGCAGGGTCAGAAGAATTTTCTGGGTCCATAGCTCTGTGCCCAGCACCAAGAAGGGAGCCTCCTGCAGGATGTGAGGTGCAGACCCTGCCCTCAGGGGGCTTCTCATCTGCTGGGGCAGATAGCCCCCTGCCCTCAGGGTGCCTCCAGTCTGATAGGGGAGACAAAGACCCTGCCAGTAAGGGGACTCACACAGAAGAATCCGGACTAGGACTCATAATATAAGGGTCTGTAAACAAGTGCATGTCAATAAGTATAGTGCATGCAGGAGTTGTAGAATGACCAGAGATCCAGAGAGAGAGCTCCTGTGAAGAGTCTTCAGTCCCTAATAGCAGCCTCTGAGTTTATGGTGTTCCTGTGCCCCCCTGCCTGCCCTCTCCCGGAGCCCTATCCCCTGCCCCATTGCCAGGGAGATGGGAGAGATGAAAAGGCTAGTCCTGTGGGTAAGAAAAATGCAGACTCAACACTGTGAGAAGCCAGGAGAAGAGTTGGTGCCAAAGCCTGCATGTAATTAGTGCATTGTTTGCAGTAAGGCAGAGCTGTCTGTGAGCACATGGCCTGTTTTAATAACATTAAGCCATCCTCCATTTTGCTTTTAAAAGCAAACCTGTTCGATTCCCGGTGCCTGCCCATGCAAAAAAGCCCTGGAGGCTCTCTGTTCCACTACACTGGAGAAAGGTCTAATCACTTCTCAGCAAAAGCAATAACGCGGCCCTGGGAGCTCTTGCGCGTCCATACAGCGTCAGCCAGGGCAGTTGGACGGGCTCAGCCTCTGCCTCCGCCTGACGGGGCCGTGGCTTGGGAAGCAGAAACAAGTGGGACAAGGAAGCACTGACCTGGAGGCTGTTTCTATGCGTGACATCCTCCACACCCCTGAGTTTCCCTCATCTTCTTCGTCCTCTCTCCCTCAGTACCTGGGACTTAGAGCAGTCTTATGATTAAATATCTGCAAGAACTACCAACCTCCAGGGAGCAGGTGAAGAGGGAGGAGGGGATCTACCCGACGCCTCTCTGTGTGGTACACTGTTGTTTCTCAGGACAGAGGACAGTGCCTGTCCAAAAAATTATGTTCTCAGTGATAAAAGGATTGAATGAATGAAGGGATGAATGGAATTTGTGACCCATCTTCCATATTCCAGGCCCTGGAATTCTCTTTTCGGCCTCTCAATCTGGATGATAGGAGTATTCTATTTTCATAGTCAGAGGCTCAGAGAGGTTAAGGGATTTGCTGGAGGTCACACAGCTACTAAGTCTGTTGGACTCCAGGACACTCTATCCCCTGCACTGCACCGCCGCAGCTCTAGGGCCATTTAACACTCAGAAGTTCTCCGGAAATGGATCCTTCCTCTTGTAACACGCACTGGTATGAGAGCACCCTTCAGCATTCATTACTATTCATCTTTGTTCTGTGGAATCGGTATCTATCCATCAGCTGCTGTGAGCTTTACACTATTCTAGGCACTGTAAGCCATATAAAGGGGGGAAAAAAAACAATAATTTTTAGGTTTCAGCTTTCCCAGAGTTTACAATCTAATTCCAATACCCAGTCATTATTTGAAGAAAGAAAGACTCATCCCTTTTCTTAGTGGGAATTATATATCCTTTTTTACGACAAGCGAAGTAATTTTGCCCAACTACAATGACAGGGTTCTCAGAAAGCTGCGCTCCTGAATTTGGGGGTGGGAGGATATCTGCATGACGAAGATGTTGGGAGAATTTAGGGAGATGAGTGCACCTGGTTATCTGTGATGGATCACACGGACGCCGTGAGCTTCCAAACACCTCTGCTCAGCAAGTGAGCTGAAGCCAGAGGAGGTTCCCACCTGTTTTGTGTGGGCTGCCAGAAGCTTGAAGCCAAATTTGTGATCCGCCAATAGCACATGTACAGGGCTTTCTGCTGTGTTTTATTATATTAGGCTCATTCCCGGCTTCACTTTATGTCCTTGCCCTCATTTTTCTTTATTCCTCTACCACCCACTTTGTTCTCATTGCTATGTTTCATGTATCCTGCTAAGAGCACAGGCCTGGAGTCAAATTGCCTGGCATTGAATTTCATTTTCAGGCTGTGTGTCTGGGGCAAGTTACATAACCTCTCTGTGCAGCAATTTTCAAATCTATAAAATGGAAAGAACTATATGTATCAAATAGGGTTAGATAAGATAATGCACGTAATAGACTCAACTATTTCAATAGGTAGAAGAGAGAGAGAGAAAGAGAATTAGCGATAATATCCTCCTTTTATAGGCAGTCCAGCAGGAGCTATAGACAAATAGAGGCGAGGGCCTCCCATCTGGCGGTGGGAAGCAGCTGAATTAATTCACATAAGTTTCAGAGATGAAAATCTGTGTCTGAGAGGTAAGCCCTTAGGAAACTGGGCCTGAATGCTGACCTAGGATAAAGGAGGGCGACTCCAGGTCAAATCTGGAATCCAAGTTCAAAGCGCAGCCTTAGATGCAAGGGACTGTGGGAGGGCAAGAGCAAAACCTGACACCAAAAAAGGTAGAAGCTGGAGTAGCACAGTGGTAGCATTTAAATGGGTTGGAGCAATTTCAGAGCTGAGTGAACTATGCAGCAGCTTTTTACAGAGTTTCAGCCCTGAATGAGAAGGAATTCTGGGTTTCCTTAAGGAGCCACAGTGAGTGACCCTCCTTTGCCCGAGCCTCCAGCCTTAACTCTTTCCTCTCTGTGCTCTGTTAGGTCCTAGGAACCAGAAATGACCCTCAGAGCGTGGAGGACAGAGTTTCTTAAGCGTTCCCGAAGAATGTAAAAAAGTCGTGCCTGAGACTTGAGTACTTGTTTTTCCATCTCCAGGCGATCAACAAGAGTTCTGGGAATTAGGTGACTAAGACTAAGGCAGCGAAGTAGAGGTGGTCCTGGGGGGGGTGAGGATTGAGGGTCTGGGGGCCCCATCCCCAGGATAAAAGAGCCAGAGAATGAAGGGATGGGAGAGACTCCCAGGCACCACCTGAGCAGGAAGGAGAGAAGTAGAATATGAGGTTGGCAGACCCGATCCATTTATATTTGAGGGAAGAATAGGCTTAGCCCCTACGCATGGTTTTGAGATTTATTTAGCCTTTACCTGCCCCCAGGATTTGTTATACTGTAAACCTTGTTTCCTTTTGGTAAATAGTTGAAGGGATCTTAAAAATGAAAAGGGCTTGTGCTGGCTCAGGAACCAGGCTACTATTTCAGAGCTGACCTGGAGATAGGACAGCTGGTAAGAAGGGAAGAAGGTAAATGAGTAAACCAACTCTCTATCCTAAAACAAAGAGAAAAGGGAAAAAGAAAAAGGGCACACAGAGCCAATCTGGGATGGCAAGTAGAACTGAGGGACCTAACATGGCACCGCTCCTATTCTTTTTACTGCCTTCCACCTCTGTCCACCCAGGCCATGGAAAAACTTCCAGGAGCAAGGGCCCCACTTTAGCATCTCAAAGAGCTTTCGGGCAAGAGAGACTCAGAACATGGCCCTAGACTCTAGATGTCAGAGAGGCTCACCACCAGCGCCTCCCCATCCCACCCCAGCCTGCCCTCCTGCCTTTGCTCCCTCCTTATTCCCAGGGACGAATAAGTCCCCCTAAAAAGATATGTTCGTGTTCTTAACCCCCAAAATCTGGGAATTTGACATTTTTTTTGTGGAAATAGTGTCAGTGCAGATGGAATTAGTTAAGTTAAAACGAGGTTATATCAGATGCTTCTTACAAAGGCATTATGCCAAAACCAAATGCCAACAGGCGGGGGGGCATGGAGGAGGGGTATGGATTCTCTGTGGAAGAAAAGGAAATATCTTCATATAGATTATGGTGGTGAAGGTATGTCTATAAACTTAAGTTGCATTGTATGAGGTGTGAATAAAACTGTTTAAAAATGAACAGAGAGCAACAAGGACTAGAGAAAATGCAGAGAAAGAGATGCACCTATTCTCTGTGGGTAGGGAACCTGAGAGGGGCAGCCCCTTGGAGGGCAGTGTGGTGGTTCCACAGGAGGCCAGGGGTGGGGTTGCCATAAGATCCTGAAACCTCGTTGTTCATTATATACCTGGAGGAACTGAGTGTGGGGACATGAGTAGACATTTGCACACTGGTGATTTGGGCGGCAGTGTTCCCAATCCACAATAGATAGAGGTGCCTAAGGCTACAATGACTGAGGAATGGAAGGGGGAACCGGGGTGTATATTACAATGGACTGCTGAGCCGCCTGAGAAGGAATGACGTTGTGAGGCAGGCAACTAGGTGAATGAACCTTAAGGATTGTATGCTGTATGAAATATCAGGAACAAAAAGACAAATATTATCGTGCCTCTATCATACGGACCAACTATAATTTAAAAACTCGGTGAACTGAAGTCGAGAGCATGGGTTATCAGGTTGGGCCTTATTGTAAAGGGTCCTAGATTGTAAGCTCTTCCAGCAGTCACATGTATTCAGGAAGTGTAACTGTTAATTCTAAATTCTGGGACACTGAACTGTTTGTGTACAGCATGGCCATTCCCAGAGTTAGAGCTCTGAAGCTATGAAAGTCAGCAGCACCCCATACAGGAACTGTTAAAAAGTTGAAAAAGTGATCAGACGTTGAGTAGAGATATGAATGAAGCAGATCTGGATAGGACTAAGGCACATCAGAATACAGGGTAAAGGATGATCTCGTCCACATTTTAAAACTTCAACTTCTGTGTGAGGCTAAAGGAAGAGATGTTTATTGGGTACAAAATTTATATTTGCGGTGAGGTGTTTCCTAATCTAACTTGTATGGTCAGTTTACTTGAACACCATAAATGCATGGAATCTTGAATAGGGTGTGAGATTTTGTTGGTTTGTCCAGGTTAGTGTGATGCTCCGATAAATCCCAGTAATTTGTGCAGTGAAAAAAGAAATATTTGCAAAATCCCCTTGGGAGAATGGGGAGAAAGGAGGAAATATTCAACCTCCCCATCTGGAGATTTCTGATATTCTCATAAGCAGTGGCGACAACCAGTTCAATAGACTGAGCCCTTTATCTTGGCGTTCACCCCTATGAAACTTATTCCTGCAAAGGACAGGCTAAGCTTACTTAAATTAGGCCTAAGAGTCACCCCCAGAGAACATTTTTTGTTGCTTAGATGTGGCCTCTGTCTCTAAGCCAATTTGGCAGGTGAACTCACTGCCCTCCCTCCTACTTGGAACATGACTCCCAGGGGTGTAAACTCCCTGGCAACATGGGACAGAACTCCCAGGATAAGCTTGAGAAAGCCTTCCTGACCAAAAGGAGGAAGAGAGAAATGAGACAAAATAAAGTTTCAGTGGCTGGGAGACTCCAAAGAGAGTCAAGAGGTCATTCTAGAGGTTATTCTTGTGCGTTATATAGATATCCCTTTTTAGTTTGTGCTGTGTTGGAGTGGTTGGAGGAAAGTACCTGAAAGTGTTGAACTGTGTTCCAGTAGCCTTGATTCTTGAAGACTGTATAACTATAGAGCTTTTACAATGTGACTGTGTGATTGAGAAAACCTTGTGTCTGATGCTCCTTTTATCCAGGGTATGGACAGATGAGTTAAAAAAAAATGAAAAGAGTAAATAAATAACAGGGAGGGGATAACGGGTAAAAGGATGAATACACAGCTATGTGATGATATTGTGAGCCATTGATGGTTTATCATATATGGACTGTGTGTGCGTGAAGATTTCTCAATTAAAATATTTTCTTAACTTATTTGGTACAAAATTTAGAATTTGACTAGTGCATTTCCTAATATAACTTATGTGTACAGTTTAATTGAACACCATAAATACATGGAACCTTGAGTAGGATATGAGATTTTGTAGGTTTGTCCAGAGTGATGACCCGATAAATCCCAGAGTGATTTGAACAGTGAATAAAAAAGTATTTGGCAAAGTCCACTTGGGGGAATGTCGAGAAAGGGGGAAAATTCAACTTCCCCGTGTGGAGAATTCCTGATATTCTCACAAGCAGTGGGGCCAAGCAAAGCAATAGGCCGAGCCTTCATTCTTGGGGTTTGTTCATATGAAACTTATCCCCACAAAGGATAGGCTAAGCCTACTTAAAATTAGGCCTAAGAGTCACCCCCAGAGAACCTCTTTTGTTGCTCAGATGTGGCCTCTCTCTCTCTCAGCCAACATGACAAGCAAGCTCACTGCCTTCCCCCTCTCTACATGGGACATGACTCCCAGGGCTGTGGACCTTGCTGGCAACGTGGGACAGAAATCCCAGAATGAGCTGGGACTCAGCATCAAGGGATTGAGAAAACCTTCTCAACAAAAAGTGGAAAGAGAGAAATGAGACAAAATGAAGTGTCAATGGCTGAGAGATTCCAAACAGAATTGAGAGGTTATCCTGGAGGTTATTCTTATGCATTATATAGAGATCTCCTTTTTAGTTAAGGTATAATGGAGAGGCTGGAGGGAAGTGCCTGAAAATGTAGAGCTGTGTTCCAGTAGCCATGTTTCTTGAAGATGATTGTATAATGATATAGCTTTCACAATGTGACTGTGTGATTGTGAAAACCTTGTGCCTGATGCTCCTTTTATCTACCTTATGGACAAATGAGTAAAACATATGGATTTAAAATAAATAAATAAGAAAGGGAACAAATGTTTAAAAAATTTAGTAGATTGAAGTGCTAGTGATCCATGAAAGGGAGTGATAAGGTGTATAGAAAAAAATAGGATAAACAAAGACTAAAATATATTGGGTAGATGGAAATATTAGCAATCAATGAGAGGGAAGGATAAGGGGTATGGTATGTATGAGGTTTTTTTCTTTTTATTTCTTTTTCTGAATTGATGTAAATGTTCTAAGAAATTATCATGGTGACAAATATACAATTATGTGCTGATATTGCGAGTTATTGATTATATATCAAGAATGAAATGATCATATGGTAAGAATGTTCGTGTTTGTATGTTGTTATGTGTAAGGAAAAATTAAAAATTAAAAAAATATGTATTTTCTTAATCCAATATGACTGCTGTCCTTATGAGAAGAGGAGAGAAGACAGTCATGTGATAATGGAGACAGATTGAAGTGCTGCAAACCAAGAAGCACCAAGATTACCAGCAAACAATCAGAAGCTAGAAGAGGCAAAGAAGGATGCTCCTATACAGTTTGCAGGTCAAAGTGGCCCTGCTAAAGCTTTGATTTTGGATTTCTAGTTTCCAGAACTAAGAACAATAAATTTTTGCATAGTTTTGGATTGTTTGTGGTAATATAACTGCAGCCCTAGGAAACTAGGCAGGTCCCATTACCATTCTGCTCATCCTTTTGTGTATCTTTGCCCTGAAATAAAACTGCATTTTGTCAGAGAAACAAAAGATGATGGGAACACTTGACAACATGCATAGCTCAGAGACCCCTGATTCAGAACAGCGCTTTTGAGAAGCCTTCTTCCGATGTTTTGTCTTTAGTCTTACAGAAAATTCTAAACTTGGAAAGTGGTGATTGACTCCCTCTTCCTTCACTCTCCACCTCACTGCCCCCCGGCTGTCCGGCTCTCCTTTCAGGAGCCCCTTCTTCTGGACCCAGGAAAGGGCCTGGACTCCACCAGCACAGACAAACATACACCTCTCCTCCAGATCCCTTTCTGGACCTCCTCCATCTCTCCACCAGTAGCCCATGGGGAATGACTGGATAATCCTAGAAGTCTCTTCCAGTTCTGACATTCACTGACGTGATGGTTCTATGATAAGGGGTAAATGCATAAAATGTGCTCCCAAGGTCTCATTCCAATCCCTACCATATAGCAAAACAGCTTCCCCAGGGAAGGCTCCATCAGAACCTGAGATTCCTCTGCTGTGGGTTCTCTGGTCAGAACAGATGACCTGAGGTTCAAAGCCCCATCTGCCCCTGTTGTCCTAGCCCCTGAGCCTTTGCCTCTGTTCACTTTAAGCCTCCTATGAATTGAGACAGAAACATCAGAATGGTGAGATGATTGTGACAATAAAGCAGTTCACAGACACTGCCATCGTAGAACAGGAAATGCTGTCACTCCCTTGGCCTGATCAACTGCAACTGAGGGATGGTTCCACTTCACAGAAGAAAAGACAAGACTGGAGGCAGGGATCCTGGAAGAAAACAGGAAGCTGTCAGCGTCAGGCAGGACTCTTCTATAAAGGGCCATCAAACAAGCCCTGCTGGGCGTTCAGAAGGAGAGCTGAAGTTCAGTAGACAGAAACACACTCCAAAGACTAAGACTCGAGAGAGAAGGTTCAAAGCTGGACATGAATGATAAGGAAGGGCTTCAACTGGTCTCTTTCTTCAAGCGAGTGCCTAGATCTCCTTCTGTGATGTGATCCCCGCCCTACCCCGCCCCGCCCCCGCCCCGGATCAGAAGGAGGTGAGGTTCAAGGGCAACCTGGCTGATCTTGTGATGGGCAAGTTATTTGACCTCCAAGACTCATATACCCTGTAACATAAGGGGTTTAGATGAGGCCATCCTCATGTCCCTCCACCTCTATAGTTTCATGATATCTTCGAATGTCTGAATGTGTCAAATAACATTTGAGAATCAGGGAAGGAAGGCATCTTACAAAGAAACATAAATGCTAGTAAAACCCAAGCTCAGAACACAGGCACCTGGATTCCTAGCCAGGATTGCATATGAATCAAAGGTAAGTCTTAAGGATAGTAATTTATGCCATTTGTTTCCCATGCCCTGAAAAGTGAAATTTCCCCCACAAAGCAAATTTGCTTTATCTTCCCATGACCAGATCCTTTGGTATCAGTCTGTTTGCAATTCGTCCCTTCTAGATAGCATTCAAAAGGTGTCTTGGTTTTTCTTTCCAGCTACGAATTATCAACATGATGGAAAAGAAGAGACAGCTGTACTAAATGCCCAGTGATTGTGAGGGCAGAAATGTGACAGTGTACACATCATTTGCCTTTTGACCAAGATTAGAAGCAAATTTAGACTATATTTTTTTATTGGTAGGCATTCAATAAAGGGTGCTTATTATTTTAAAATCCTGACTGTTTTTAGCCATTCCAGTCAGCTATTTTGGAAAGGAATGTGACTAGTTCCAAGGACTCCTTCTGAAAGCAACAGTCTTCCCTCTCCCCTCCTCTCATCATAGCCGGTACCTCTGTTTCCTGCTTTCACTATACACACAGAGGCTCTCTCACTCACACCTGTTCAACCTGGAAAGTCAACAGGTTCAAAAGGCCAACTTGCTCGCCTGGTCCCAGCCAGGCAGAGGGGACAGTGGTCGGAGGAGAGGAGGGACCCTGGGAGGCCGGGTTTGCAGGTAGAGCTTCAGCCCAGGTGCAGACCCTAAGGTAACCGCACCGCCTGGTGGAGAGGTGACCACTGAGCCCTGGCTTAGGCGACCAGCTCCAAACACCTGGATCTTGCATCACCACATTCAGTTACAGGGAGGCTGGAGTTAGAGACGCTTCAAAGTCAAGGGCCTCAAACATTTTCTGTAGGTGATAAATTCCCCTCAGGAGGGCCCTTTGGGGATGGATTGGAGTCCTGGCTGAGTTAACCCTGGTGCAGAAAACAAGTCCCACCTACTAGCTGGGTGAAGTTCGGTTAGTTTCTTTGCCAGTCTTCCTATATGCAAAACTGCAGTTAGTATTGTCTCAGTTGGTTATGGTGGAGATTAGAACTAATTACAACATAGCAGGCGCTTGATAAATGAAGAGGGTTTTAGTATATCATTATGATTCTGTACTACCTCCCTGAAATCTTCCAGTCCTTCATTCTCCTGCATTCTCTCCCATGACCAGCATCTGGCTATGCTGAGCTCAGAGAAAGCCAAGAGCAGAGAGAGATCAAGTCTCTGACTCCATCAGTCGAGGTGTTTTCTGAACTAAAAGGTAAAACCTGGCATCAGACTGCTCTGAATCCCTTGAGGTATTGGAAAGTTCTTGACCGGAGGCTCTGACCAAGGAGCAGATTCTTTCTTCAGGGCATGAAACCTTGTGGGAAGAAGCAACAGTGACCCCAAGAGGCATCTGGAGGAGCTGGTACTGCCAACTAGAACTAGGAACAGTGTGGCATTAGCATAAAAATAGACAGATGGATCAATGGGATTAAATAGATAGCCTAGAGACAGATCCTAATACATATATATAAAGAGAGCGAAATTTAATAAATGATAAAAGAAGTATCATAAATCATTGGAGAAGGTATGAGTTATGCAAAACTGAGGTTTAAGAAAATTGGCTATTTGAAAAGGAATCAATTTTGATCCTCAGCTGATGTCTACACTAAAATTCCATTTAGATCAAAGAGTTAAACCAGCAAAAATAAAGGATTAGAAAAGAAACCACAACATGCCATTTTCCTGAATGGTAAAGCGGACTAGTAGAAAGATGTGAATGCTTCACAAATTAAGGTATATATTTAATCCAATCTCTTACAAAACCTTAAATGGGATTATTTCTTTCTGGAGCTAGACAGTTCCTGACTCTAAAATTAGTATGGAAAATACATGAGCAGGAGTAGCCAATTTTTTTCCTTGAAAATAGAGTAACATGGGAGATTTATTCTACCAGATATTAAAATGCTACATTTCTCTATACAAATATGCCATATTTTAAAATGCATGACATTGTAATCCAATAATTAAAACAGTGTGATCAACTGATGAGACTGAAACAGCTCAGAATAGTCAACTGCATATTAAAAAAGAAATTTAGCATGTGATAAAGGTGGCATTCCAAACCAGTAAGGAAAGAAAACCTTCTTGAAAAATGTTGGTGGGATAAACGGTTAACTGTTTGGAGATGGAAATCAACTTAAATCCTCACCACACACTATAGAACAAAACAAACTTCGGGTAACTTTAAAGAGTTAAATGTGAAAAAAAGAAAAGAAAGAAAGAAACCATAAAATACTTACAATAAAATATAAATTACTGCTTTTTTCTCAGTGTGGAGATGGAATTTCTAAGCATAAAAGCAATTGGAGAAATTGCAGAGAAAAAATAGATATATTTAGCTGCATAAAAATTCAAACCACCTCTATAAAAAACAACATAGAACGTAAAAATAAACATCAAAATCAACCTGAGAAAAATGTCTGCAACAAAAACATCAAAAAGTTAATGTTCTTAAAATATAAAATAGCATTTATACATATTAGAAAACACTAAACCCAATAGAAAAATGTGCAAAGAACAAGAAAAGGCTATTCGCAGAAGAAATACAAATGATGAATTAAACATACAAAGAAACGTTGAACCTCACTAGCAATCAATATATGTGAAAAAAACGCAATAATGAAACACAATTTTTGGCCTATCAAATTAGCAAATAGTTGTAAAAATCAATGCACCATATTGATGAAAGGACGGTACAATGATATATCCCCATGCACACAGCGCTAGCGTGTCAGAATTTTTTACAAAATTTCTAGGATGCAATATAGCAATAAGTCTCAAGTGTCTTTAAAATATTCGTTCTCCTTGTTGCAATAATTCCACTTCGATTTTGAGGAAATAAAAATGAAGACCAAAACATATGTTCATCTCTTTTATTTATATTAGTAAATAGAAACACATGAAATATCTACCAGTAGGAGAAAGTTTGATAAATTATAGACTTATCCACAAGATAGAATATCATGTTCCCATTTAAAATTATGCTCACATGGTGAATGTGATTAATGCCACTGAGTTGTATGCTTGGGAGAGGTTGAAATGGGAGAGTTTATGTTGTGTATAAGTTAACACAGTTTTAAAAAGAGAGAGAGACTTAAGAGACAATGACATTTAAATGCAATAGTACATAATTCTGGACTGGCTCTAACAGTGGAAGGAAAAAATCCCAAAAGGACATTATTGGGCCAATTAAAATTATTGGAATATATACTCTATGATTTATTGTTAAATTTCTTGAACTTCATAATTGTAATAAATGCGGTCAACATAGACGAATGACCTTGTTCTCAGGAAATATGCATGGAAGTATTACTACATGGTAAAGAAGCATGATATATTCATCTATCTAAAATCAGATAGATGAGGTAGATACATAGACAGGGTAGATAATAGAGCAGATGGGTGGTAGAACAAGAATGACATCACAAATGTGGCAAAACATGAAAAGTTGGTAAGTCTGGGAATCTCGATAGAGGACATGTTGAAGTTTTCTGTAGTATTTCCGTATAATTTCTGCAAATTTCCTGTAAATTTGAAATTACTAAAAAATAAATATTGCAAGCAAATTTCTGCCCACAAAGAATTTCTAATGGTTTGGAAAACTGTTCACAGTATATTAACAGTGTGATCTAAATAGGGCAATGCGATCATGGGTGAACGCTATTTTATTTCTTAACTGTTCTAGTTTCCCACCCTACCCCGAAGTTCAATAATTGCAATGACAATTGTAATTTATTTTTAAAGAAAATACTTATACTCCCAAACTCCTCATCTTCCTCAATTACTCTCATAGTACAGCAAAATGTATCCCCCCAACCCTTCCTCTCAAGAGTTCCTCCTCACCCAGGCCCCACACTAAATCATACTCATTAGTGACTTCTTCTCCTCCTCAGAGGTTGCCCAGTGAAGAGGATGGGTGGACACACACAGCATGGGCTTTGAAGCAGCCACACCAGCTCACAGAGCCTAGCACCCAAGTGGAGGCAGAGGGATGCCAGGGCACAGGTCTTGGCAGGACCTGGGTTCACATCTTGCCCTGCCAGATACAAATGCTTCCTGATGATATTGGGCAAGTCTCTCTATCTGAGCTGCCTACACTGGAATGTACCCTCCAGGAGGGCAGGTTCACCCTTGTCCACCATCATCCCTCCAAAGCATAGCTTATAGGAAAGCGTCAACAAAAAGTCAATGAATGAATGAATGAATGAGTGAATGAGTTTATCCTTGGACTGGGGGAGGCAACCCCATTTCACAGAGTGGTTGTGAAATGCAATGATGCATGTAAGCACTCATTCCCGTTGTAGATGCTCAGCAAACAGAGTTGACCATGACAATGCCCATAGCTTCCCACCGTCCTTAGTGGAGACAGCTTTGTCGAAAGTTTAAATGGTTTAGCCTTGTCTTTTTGAGTTTTCTCAGATGGTCTGAAAACACACAGCTTTTTTTTTTTTCCTTTCTTTTCCTTTTGGTTTCCTCTGAATCGATTCTGCTACTGGTGAAGGGCAGTAAATTAATAACTAGATTTCCCCCACGACAACCAACCCATCAACTAATTGGCTCAATATCTCCCTGTTGCTGTATCACTTTGGGATTTTGTGGACAAGATATAAATAAGTCGGTTCTATTAATAAGCCATTTGGCCAAGGGAAGAAAATGCACTTCTGGGTTCCCAAGGGGGCAGGGGAAGCCGCTCAGTGGCCCATGGAGCAAAAGACTTGATTACAGAAATGAAGTATTCTGCTTCTGTACCCTCCTCCCTGCAAATCTGCACTCCCATCAGATTCCTCTCAGTCCTGGAGGGGTGGGGGCGGGCACGAGGAAGTGGAGCTTTGTTAAGTTTAAAAATTATAATTTAGATAAATCTGTGCATTCATTGGCCTGCGCGTGTCTCTGGAAAATAATAGTTAGCCGGGTAGAACCTGCCGCATTTCAGGGGCTTTATTGTCTCTTTATAATTAAGTCCTGCACAGAAATCCAATTACAAATGTTCTCAATCGCCCTCCAGCTAAGTGCTAACCAAAGAAGGGGGGAAGTCTCCTGGACTTAAATAACTCAGGATAAAAATTAATATCGTGGCCGTGTTGGCTAATTAAAAGTGCCGCCTCTATTAGCGGGCCTTTATATTAATAAATGAGACTGTTATTATCATATCTGACAACCAGGGCCTTATCAAGTCTGCTCTGTCAGCTGCGCTCTTGAAAGCACAAGTTCAGTGCCCTCGGTGCACGCTTCTGCGGGAGCAGAGGGGACAACTCCACCGCGGCCAGCCCCTCGCTGCGCTCAGCAAGTTCACATAGGGCTGCCTCGTGTACCCACGCCAACCCCACCTGGGGTGCGCTGTGGTTCCTGCTTCATGGAGGAGCACACTGAGGCTTGGAGGCTAAGAAACTCGCCCTAGTACGAGTCAGAGCTGGGATTCAAGCCCACAGCCTCAGGACTCTAACTGGAGCTCTCATTCCACGATACCAGCCAATCTTCCTTGCTGGGGAAGCTGAGAGGTTGGGCGGTTTTGGGTTTGTGCTGGTTCCCAGAAGGTGGGAAACGTCCCCTCAGGTTTGGCACAGTCCTTTGCTGCCTGGTAACCCATTTCTTAATCACCTTCTGGGATCCAGGCGCTGTGCTAATAAACACTGGATACAAGAGCCCCACCCCCACCCCACCCGTGTTGTTTTGGAGGTAAGAGGCATTGACAGTGGCAGACCAAGTACTTGGTGCTGTGGGATCACACCAGGGGGTACACAACCCACGCTGGGAGGATAAGGAAGTATTCTCAGAACAGGGGGCATCTAAGCCAAGTTTGGAAAAGCAAAGAGTTAGAAAACCAGACCAAGTGGTGAGACAACTAAAGTCCCAAGAAAGGAAATTATGTGTACAAAGGCACGAGAGGGTAGCCAAAACAGCTCACTGTGCCTGAAACATAAAATTCAGGGTGTGTTAGGAATACATGATAAGGCCAGAGAGGCAAGCTGGGTGAAATCAGATCAGGTATGACTTGTCAGCCATGCTCGCAGCTTATCCCAAGAGTGAGAAAGAGCCTTGAATGGTTTTCAGCAGGGAGTGACATCAACGGAACTGTATTTTGTGTCTCTCGCTCTAGCCGGAGTGTGGAGGATAAACTGGTCACAGGCCACCTTGGAAGCAAAGACCAGTTAGGAGTAAGGCTGGGGAGACGTGCTGGTGGCAATGGATGGTGAGAAGTGACCCCATTCAAGAAATATGCAAGAGATTGAATCACATGACAGAATTTAGTGACAGACCATAACAAGTATGTGTGTGGGAGAAATAAGAGGCACATATGACCACAGTTTTCTGGCTTGAACCAAAATGGAGGGATTCCAGAAGTTGAGGAGCAGCTTTAGAGCAGATGATAAGTTCAGTTTTGGGCATGTAGAGCTTTCAGTTCCTCTGGAATAGTCAAGGGCAGTTGTGTAATGACCTGCTAAATGCATGGATCTAGAGACCAAGAGAGAGGTCTGAGTGGAGATAATGCTTTAGGAATTATCATATCATAGATGATGACTGAAAGATGGTTATAAACATCCAGGGAGAGTGGGTGGAATAGCCAGGCAGGTCCTCAGTGGGTCTTACCAATCTTTGTTCATTATTTCAGCAAACATTCACCATATGCGCCTAACTGCAAGGCAATGAACCTCCAATCATCCCACAAATATTAATTGAATATCTACAACATGCTACGCATTGTTCTAGGGACTGGTGGTATGATTTGGTGAATTGGGACTTTTTATTTGTCAGGTACAGAAACCAACTCAGCCGAGTTTAAGCAGATAAAGCCGTAAGGGCATCCCATAGAACCTCAGAAAGGGAAGAGAATTAGGGAGTGGGAAGCTGTCAGGAACTGAGGCAGCCCCTCTCTGTGCAGCAGTTTCAGTCTTGTCTCTCTGTAGACATGCTCCCTCAGTTAGGATTGGGTTTGGCTGTGAATAGCAGAAACCCAAAACAATGCTGTCTTAAACAAGACAGAGGTTCATTTCTCTCTCATGTGTGCAGGGTGGGTATGGCAGCTCCACAAAGTTCCCAGGGGTCCAGGCTCCAACCAGACTTCTCTCTGCCAACCCCAGAAAGCGGCTCTATCTCATGAACCAGCTTGGCGAGCATTGATGCACCTTTTCACTCCAGGATGGAAGAAGAGATAAAAAAATAAATAAGAGGATAAGGGAGCATGTTGACTGTCCTTAAGGATGTTTCCAGGAAATTGCCATAATCTACCTCTAGTAACATCCCATAAGTTAGAATTTAGTCACATGGCCATACCTAGCAGCTTCAAGAACATTATGCATGGGCATGTGACCAGCTGAAAACCCTATTATTATGGAAAAAGGGAGAACAAGTACTGAGACAGCTGTTCACCTCTGTCACAGTCTTACTCTGCTCCTCATTCTGGCAGAAGAAGAATGAGCACAAATTCACACTTAGATGGCCACCCTAAAACTCGCAGGCTTATGGTTCCTATGTTCAACAAGCCAGCCCATCCCAAACCAAACTCCCGTGGGGAAATCTGATTGGCCCAACTTGATTCAGGTGTTCGCCATGTCCAAGGAGACACACAGTAGCAGTACAGCTGCCAGGAAAGCCCCCAGAATATAAGAACAGTGGAGGGAGTCTTTGTCAATTGCACGTGTTGAGAGTCAGGCAGATACCCCAAAAGTCGTCTGTGACTCCTAGGTGAGGTGATAGAGGAAATATTAGACTAATAGATAAAGATGCTTGGTGACAAGAGATGAGGAATGCCATGTCCAATTTCTAAACCCCTAACCCAAATGGAAACTTTGAACTTAATGTGGGTCATCATTATCTGAGGTAATCCAGAGAACATGAATTAAATTCCTGTTCTATGCCCAACCCTGCATTGACCTCTGATTGACTCCAAGACCTGGAACCAGGGTGCCTGAGAGAAAGTAGTCAGATGTCTCTCTGTCTTAGAGAATATTTACCCTATGTCACCAGAGTGCCATAATGGAACCCAGACACTAACATTTTAATGTCTGGATTTCCAAATTAATGATAATAATGAATAAATTGCTGACTGGACTAAAGTAATGAATGCTTTCAAGTGAAGCAGGACTAGGGAAGAAGGAGGAAAGAAAAATATATGAAAACAACCTCGTGTTTTTACAAAGTAATGGGCCGACCATTTGCTATCCATCAGCTGGGAAGCCCTGATTGATAACAGCCTGAGAGAATGGGGTGAAGGGCTATAGCACAATGAATCTTCTCATGATAAGAAGGTTGTTTCAGCTTTCATGAAAAATCTTGCCAGTGTTCTAGTTACGTTTTCCTGTTCTAGCAAGTCAGCTAGATCCTGTTGTTAGGTCAGACCCAGGGCAGGTGAGAGGCAAGCCTGGTCAGGAAGGAAGTCAGGAGGCAGTTTCTCATACCAAATTGTGAGGTATGTAGTTGGAAGGCAGATCCCCAAGGTTGGTCTAGAGAAGCACCAAGGTCAAAGTCATCTGATAGAGTCAAGACCTGGTCATCAATCCAAGCAGCTAGATAAGCTGAAGATACATTTAAAATAAGGGGGTTAGGAGATACAGGGAATAGGGTTAGGTAGGTATAGAAAATAAGTAGTGAGAGTGAGAATAAGCAGTGGAATGGGAGGGAGTCTGAAGAAATTTCAGGGATCTAGAATTGCTGATATCTGGACTTATTAGTTATCTATTGCTATGTAACAAATCACCCCAAAACTCAGTGGCCTAAAATAACAACCCTTTATTATCTCACAGTTTCTGTGGATCAAGAATCCGGGCATATCCCAGTAGGATAGCTTTGGCTCAAGGTCTCTCATGAGTTAAGCTGAAGGCCAGGGCTGTGGTCTCTTCTGAAGGCTCGACAGGGGTGTGGAAGGGCATGAGGGAGGATCCACTAAGTTCATTCGCATGGTTGTTGACAGGCCTCAACTCCTCGCCATGTGGGCCTCTGAGGATTCTCACCCCACGGTAGCTGTTGGCCAGAGAGAGAGAGAACCGGAAAGCAAGAGAGGGAGTGAGAGACATGAGCACTCACAACAGAAGCCACAATCATTTTATACCCTAATTTCAGAAGTGACGGGCCATGACTTCTGCCATTCTCTGTTCACTAGGAGTGGATCACTAACCCCAGCCCCCACTGAACAGGAAGGGGATCACACAAAGGAGTAAATACCAGGAAGCAGGGAGCAGTGTGACCATTTTAAAGGCTGCCTACCACAGTGGGGCTGCTTTCTTAGGTCCCAGATGTGAGGCTGCATGTGTGGGGAAGCCAGGCTCATTTAAAGGCCGTCACAGACTGGACACTAGTATGTGGTTTAAACGCTTTCTCGGGTGGAGGAGAATCTTGCAGAATTTTTGGTTTATTCATTACCCATATCAGTGATTATTTTCCATGGCAGAAGATGTCGAGATAGATGGTATAGACAGGCAGGGTAACTCTATGGTGAATTTCAGACAATTTCCTGAAATTGACTTTTTGACCAAATCACTGATGGCACCCTGACATTTGTCCCCCACCCCACTCTGCTCACTCTTTCTTTTTAAGAAAGCTTCTACAATTAGCTGCTGGGCTACACAATCAGTCTCTTATATACAAAACTCTAAATGACATCAACTAGTTCCATCCCCCATTCCACATGATCGACAATCCCTTCCCATGTGAAAAAGTTAGAATGGGCATAGCCTAAATACTCCTCAAGAATGAGAGAAAGATCAAAGTTGATGGTGGAGTTATACAGAGAAGGTTGGGTTAAACAAGTGAGTACAGTTGCTGGATCATTGTTTTGATATTTCTTTTAGTCTACAGTATCTTAGAGCAGCTAGAAGTAAAAACCCAGAATTGCGGAATTGTAATCAATACCAAACTCTGAAATCTGTTGTTCAGAGTTAATTGAAGCTAATTGTGGTGCTGTGCTTTGAAATTTATTGCTTTTTGTATATATGTTATTGTTCACAAAAAAGAAAAAAAAGTCGATTGTTAAGATAAATGCACAGCTATGTGAAAATATTGTGAACCATTGTACACTTTGGGTGATTACATGGTATGTGAATATATAATATATATCAATAAAAATAAATAATTTTTTTAAAAGATCAAAGGAGAAGGTGCAGTTATGAAAGAGAAGATAGGATTTAACAAATGAGTATGGCTCCTGAATCATTATATTGATATTTCTTTTAATCTCCAGTGTCTTGGAGCAGCCAGAAGGAAAAACCTAAAATTGTGAAACTGTAACCCATACCAAACTCTGAAATCCATTCTATAACTAATCGTTGTGGTGTGCTTTGAAATTTATTGTTTTTTTGTATATATGTTATTCTTCACAATTAAAAAAAGTCTCTAAATGTTAATTGTCTACGCTTTCTTATAATGGTACATTGATTAATAAGTCTGTGAGGCACAAAGCACCAATATCCAGAGATAGTCACAGTAGGAAAATAAACTTTATTTCTTGTAGGGGAACTTGAAAGACTTCTACTCTTTAAAAAAAGAAATATTGAGGCATCTGCCAACCAAATGAGAACACGGGGTATGATGCGTATTCAGAGCGACACAGTAAAGTCTTACTCTGCTCCTGCTCAGCCCACTCTGGGGTGAGGTCTGCCTCGGTCCTTACAGAATGGCTTGGAGAGAGGGACGGGGAGGCAGAATCTTGGGAAGTTCATGAAAGGAGTGCACGCTGGATCCTGGCTACATGTTTTCTTACTAGGATTAGGCCTTGTGGGAGGTCCTGTTGAGAATTCATGTTATAAATGCATCTACTTCTATGGTAAAGAACAACCAGGGACAGATCAGGCCTATGGAGAGGAAATAGGGAATATAAGAGAAAAAAAAAAAAGAACAGAAGTAGAATATGAAGAAGGGAAGGATACGGGAAGAGGAAGATGGGAGAGTCCATAGTGGAAATGGTAGGAAGCCATCTTGCCCAACTCAGGGCCCAACAGGGAGATCTCACTCATCAGTAAATTTATTTAACAAATATTTATTGAATTCCTACTACAGTCTTGGCCCAGGGGACACAATGATGAACAAAATAAAAACTGTTGCTGTCCTTTCAAAGTTCAGTATGGCCTTCAGCAAGTAACAGAAATGGAGCCAGTGTGAGGAGGTCACATGGGAGACGTTAGGTCATTAGGAAATTGCATGGGTCAGAGAAAGTGAGGCCACCCCTCACCCACCACTCTGGCGCAGCAGTCTATTTCTTCCTGGTTTGGAGTCTTCTTAGTCTGCCAATTGCTATGACAAATACTACACGATGGGTTGGCTTAAACAATGAGAATTTATTGTCTTGCAGTTTTGGAAGCTAGAAGTCCAGAAGCAAGTTCTCAACAGGCCACGCTTCTCCCAGGGTCTGCAGCAATCTGGTGCTGGCTTGCCACAATCCTTGGGGTTCCTTGGCTTGCATCCCTGTCTCCATAACACGGCCTCCTCCTGTGGCTCTCTCTAACTCTTGGATTCTTCTATTTCTGGCTTCTGACCTCTAAATTACCTCTCTTTATATGGCACCCAGCCATTGAGATTAAACCCCACCCCAATTCAGTTTGGCCACACCTTAATAGGATCTTCGAAAATCCTATTCACAAATAGGAGTCCACACCCTGATTCACCTTAACATATTCAAAGATACTATTTACAGATGGGCTCACACCCACAGAAATGTGGATTAAAACTTGAACGCATGCATCTTTTGTGGGACAGAAGATCCAGTCCCCAACAGAGCCCATCTAAGGGGACTCAGCCTGAAAGGAAACCTCAGCCCCAGCTTTGGGCCACAGTCTGAGAGCCTGCTGTTTAACTTCTGCCCTAACTCTCACTCCAATTTCTTTCTTGGTCTCTCAGGATTTGGCTATTTTTATCCTTCTCCTGCCTCTTCCTCTATCCATTCCATTTCTTTGAGAATGGCAAAGGCAAGACAAAAAGTCAAAGGCTACTGTTTGACAAGGGCTTGGAAAAGACCAGTATCCTCCAGTCTTGCTGGTGAGAAGGGGAAGAAAGTCTGTCCAATAGACCTCTACATGGATGGGGTAGAGGGGGGTGTGGCCTAAGATGGGTAGAGGCCCAGCATCCCTCCCTCCACTCACCCTACTCATATCTTCATGGCACTGTACTCCCCTGCGGAACTAAGCTAAGACTTACCCTCTGGGTACACTAAAAGGAAAACAATCTCAACTAAAGAAGAAAACAGTAGCTGTTGAATCTTTAGCTCCAAGGTAGGCATCTGGCCTTGTATCTGCTCAGATAATCTTAAGTGTCTCCGGTTGATGGGTCACCCTCCAGCCTCAGAGAGGTCAGCTGTGGCTCAACCCCATTTTGATTTTGTAGTCATAGTCCTGGAATAGACAATGCTCAGTCATTTTTCCCCCAGTTCTCACCTACTTTTATGAGTAAGAGTTTCTTTCTGATATCTGCACTACATTCCTCCTGCTGTTATTTCCTTCTATGAAAGGGAAAAAAATTTTGGATCCAGCAAAATTTTGCTGATTCTGGACATTGCATCTCACTGAAATGCAAATCTCTGAAGGCACTAGTTGTTTACACTCATAAACTGACATGAGGGCATCTGTAGGGCTTGACAGGGACAGAAGGAAATCTAGGGTGAGGGTGAGAAGGACTCCCCCTGAGGCTCCGGAGACCCCACAAGAGCCATATTTACATCTCTGCAGTCTGTAGCTATAGCATAACATATCTTGCCTTCAGTGCTAAGGTGGTAAGCAAAGGGAATGCACTTTCAGATGAAATGGCTGAGTCCCACCGTGGGAAGTTGGCCCCCAACCCCAACCCTGTCGATGGTTGACATGGAGCCTCTCTTGGTAGGCTCAGTGCCCTCATTTCTCTGATTCTTGCCTACCCTTCTCCCACCCGTAACTTTAGCATGCATGTTGAGCCATCTTTTTAATTTTCTGGTTGGCTTGGCAAATTGCAGATGCTCTCTCCCCAAAGCTCTGGGCCTACGCACAACTTTCATTTGCATGGGACTTCAGTGCTCCTTTCTCTGTCTACCCTGCTCAGCCTCTCCATCAAGTGGGTCTCCATTCACTCAGAAACGGAACCACCCCTTCTCCTCTGGCTTCTAATCCCAGTGCTCCCTCCTTAAATCCGCCCCCCACCCCGACCCCCGACTGGGCAATCAGGCAGGCTCACAAGCCTAAAGGGGCAGGAGAAGGGGCAGGGAAGGAAAGGCTAAGGAATCAAAGCTCTGGTCCCTCCACATCCACTGTTGCAATCACGGCCCCCAAACTGACAAAAGGCCTTGTTAGAGCCAGTAGCTCTGGTGCCAGCCCAGCCCCTTGTGCTACATGACAGGCATGTGCTACATTTGCCCAATTCTGCAGCTGGGCTAATTACTGTGGTTCCTGTGCTTAGGGTCCAGCTCCAAACCAAACAAATTAGGACAAAAAACACAGGCTTCTCCATTCCCCTCGTTCCCAGCCAGAAATTGTTGAAGGACCCCTATAATTGATAATAATGCCATAAAAAAATCACCACCTGTCCTTAATCCTAAGGATTCGGCAGCTAGCCAACAGCTCAGCCCATCCCCCATGGCCATAGCAGCGTGGAGTTTAGTGATGCTGCATCACCCAGGAACCTCCTGGGATCCGACCTGTCACATCCCAAGACATGGCCCCAGCCTGGAAGAAGTGCTTGTAGCTGATGGGGAAGACTAAGAGGTAGGAAGACTTGGAGCTGGCCCTGGTGCTAGTGCTGAGGGTTGGCCAGCCAATGGATAGAGGGGACTGTAGAGGGAGTAGCAGCAGCTGGTCGTCCAGGACCTCAGGATGCACCCAGCAGGGAAGTCATGAGTGGATGACACAGCACCAGGAATCACTCCCCAGCAGGCCACAATCAGAAATTTGGAGAAACAGGAAAAGGGGATCAGTGAAGTATGGCCATCAGTAAAAGGCCCCTGATGCAACTCCCGCATGCAAGGACAGAATTAAAGCTAGGATCTAGAGCTACATGAGACCTTGGTACTAAGTGGGATCCAGGTAACTGGAAGACGATAAAAGCACAGTTAAGGCAGATGTGAGGGAACAGAACCGAGATCAGATGCTGGACTAGAACCACTTGAGTACCCCCTGAGTTGGGTCCCATTTAGGTTCAGAAATTGAGATGATGAAAGAGGCCTGGTCAGAGAAAGAGAACCAGCTCTTGACATTTATTTGCATGGTCCCACTCCCCACTTCCAGTTCAAGTGCTACAGGCACTGGGGCGGAGCTCAGGGCGGGAGTGGCAGACATTTAAATGCCCAGACTAGACAACAGGGACTGAACAATAGTTCAAGGCAGCATGACCTCGGGAAACAAGAATCAGCTAAGTCTGGGGCAAAGGAAACAGTGGACACTTTGGAAATGGGTCCACAGTAAAGGCATTGCCGTGGCCACAGCCAGAGGAGCAGCTTTCCAGGGAAGTGCCTAGAAGAGCTCACTTGATGCAGCCACGCAGGACCAGGGGCATCAACATCACACAGGAACTCATCAGAAATGCAACTTCTCAGGGCCTGCTTTAATACTCCTGAATTAAAAACTGGGGGCGGGGCCCAGCTGTCTGAGTTTTCATGAGCTCTCTAGGCAATTCTGATGCTGAAGTTTGAAAACCTCAATGCAACCATTCCAGCAGAGGCATTCTCTTACTGAAAGCAGTGAATTCAAACTCTGCCTTGCATCAGAATCACCTGGAGGGTTTGTTACAGCACAGATTCCTGGGCCCAGAACTTATGATTCAAGAGGTCTGAGACAGGGCCTGAGAATTTGCTTTTCTGCCCCATTCCCAGGTGACGCCAATATTGCAGGGCCAAGGATTACGCTTTAAGAACTACCAATTTCAATGTCTGGGGACAAATCCTCAGGCTGAAAGGGAGTGAGTCTGAGGCTTAATCTCTGGGCCCCAGGGTCACGAGGATGCATAAGAGGGGGCAATTTTAATGAGGCAGACTCAGGGACCCAACAACCCGATTAAACACAAGATTTTAAAGAGGGAGAGAGGTCTCCATACAGCCAGCAACACATGCATCCTCTGGGTCCCCTGCTCTCGCCGAACTTTCCCACCTTCTGATGGATACTTCTTCACCTTCATGTCTGAACAACTTTGACCACACCCTTTCCTATCCCTGCTCCTCTCTCAGCTTCTCCTTCAGGTCCCATGGCAGACCCTCATCCTGGTTCAAGATGAGCGCAGCCACCTAGCTGCCCTCTGTCCCTCTGGCCTCCATCTCCTTTCACGTCTGCCCCCTGCCTGAGCCTGGATTAATCATCATAAACCACAGACAGGAGAGGCAGGGGTCACCTGGGCAGATGAGGCCCAGCCCCAGCCAGCGAGTCACTGCAGAGGCAGCAGCCACAAGTCAGGGAGGCTGGAAGAAGATTTATTGGCCACTAAACTAGGGCCGAGGGGGTGGGGCGAGGTGGCAGAGCATAACCAAAGCAATGCTTTATGTTGCTTCATCTCAGGAAAATAATTGTTCCACTGGAACCTCATTACACTGTCATTTTTCTACTCCCGTGTCACTAACCAGGACATAGAAACTCACTTTCTTCTTCATAATAAGCTGCAATTTCAATAACTCAAAGGGCTTTTTCTGAGGTTGAGTCAACTCCTACCCCCACCCCATCCTCGGGTAATGTGAGTTAAGACAGGCACCTCCTCCAGACTCCTAGGCTGGGGAAAAGACCTAACTAGATCTTGAAGACAGTTGTCCCTTTTTCTTGATGCTTGGCTTATCTGCCACTAGGGTAACCAACTGTTCTGGTTTGCCAGGGTTGAAGGGTTTCAAGGCCAGGATGCTGGGCTTTTGTTGCAAAAACCAGGACCGTCTTGGACAAAAAATGGACAGGGGTCACCCTTCCTGCCACAAGATGGGAACAAGGGAGCAGCGCATTTTTCATGCATTTAACAAGAGTTTTTTAAGTTTTTACAACGTGCCAGTCACTTTTCAAGGTACTGGGAATGAAGCAGTGTACAAAACAGACAAAAACTTTGCCCTGGGGGCACTTACATTCTACTAAAGGGAGACAAACAGTAGAGATAATAAATAAGTACATTCTATCATGTGTTAGAAAATGATTAGTGCTGTGCATATTAAAAACAAAACAGCAAAGGAGGATTGGCAGTGAGGAGCAGGTGGTTGTGATTTTACACAGCGTGGACAGCCTCACGAAGGCGGTGGCATGTGAGAAGTTCTGAAGACATGGGAGAGCAAGTTATGAAGATAACCAGAGAAAGAGCATTCCAGACAAAATGCAAAGGTCTAGATGCAGAGCTTGCCTTGCCTGTTCAGGAAACTCCATGAAGGCCAGTGGGGCTGGAGTAGAGTAAGTGGAGGGGAGAGAAGTGGGAAATATGATCAGAGAGGCCAAATTGTAAGGACTTCATAGGCCGTCATATGGACTTCGGGTTTTAGCTGGAACAAGACAGAGAGCCGTGAGAAGGCGTCACAGTCCATGTTAGCTTTAAGCAGGGTCGTTCTGGCCACCGTGTTCAGAATAGACTTGTGGGGAGAGAGCAGAGGCAGAGACCACTCAGGAGGCCATATATGCAATGACCGTGCCTTGGACGGTTGTGGTAGCAGTGGAGGTGGTGAAAAGAAACTGGATTCTGGATATATTTTGAAGGTGGAGCTGACAGGTTTTCCTGACGGGGATTGGCTTTGCGGTGTGGGAGCAAAAGAAGAATCAGCATGATTCCAGCATTCGAATCCACAGGGGCTAGTACTAGATGCTCAGGATGAAGATTAGAGGACATCCATCCGTTCTTCTGTCATTTCTAACACCCATTCTTCCCCAAAGGACACATCCTTAAGATACAGCTGGAAGGATTTAGGTGAGAGAAAAAGAAGCCCCTCCAAATCAGATCATTAAGAATCTGGAATAGGCCCTTTAAATACAGGAGAGATTTGACCTTCAGCCCTGCAACTGGAGGTATAAAACAAGGTCGGCTCTCTAGCCTGCTGACTCCGTATAGCGTAGTGGTTATGAGGTTGAAACTGCACTTAAAACCATCGAGAAGCTCAGTTTTCTCACCCGCTGACTGTTGCGGGAAATAAATAGGATCATGTTCACAATACACTTAGCATAGGGTCTAAATCCTAGAAAGCGCTCCATATACTGAGAATACATTGAAAGTGCGTGTTGAAATTCTGACAATGACCAGGAGAGACCAGCAGAGGGCAACCTCAGCAGAAGACGGCGGACCTGCTCTCGCTGGGAAGACTGGCTCATCTGCCCTGGATCCACTAACCCCAGAGGGGAAAAAAAAACAAACAAACGAGGTTCACACAAATAATAGAATGAGACTCATGTTTTTCCTCTCTCCCCTTTCTTCCTGCCCCTATTTGCCAAGTTTCAAATTCCTCCTGCATTTACCCCTCTCTTTCCAGAGACCTACTGGTGTGTATTTTTCAATTTTGGGGTCTCCCTTGCTCAAACAGCTCCACAGCCCCTGCATTAGAGGAGAATTGGCATTAAATGTAGGCATCTTCATCATCAGTCAGTCCCTAACTCCTCCCCAGAGACCTGCAGGAAACCCCAAAACCAGGAGACTTCCAGTACTCTGGGCCAGGGGAGGGTAGAGACTAGAAAAGATAAAGTTTGTCCAATTTATTCTGGTCCCTGGAAATGCTGTTCCTTATCTCCTCTCCCATTGCTTCATCACATTGCCAAAATTACCTCGATAATATATTTTTTAAATTAAGAATTCATTTTCACTTCAAGAAGGAGGAACACTGCAGCCAGATAAGAAACTCCATCTGCCTTTAAGAAAAAGGGTCGTGGATTTGGGTGTCACGAATCCTGTAATGTCTTAAATTAAGGTGCCACTTCTGAATGCTTTCTTCGTATTTATGGAATAATTATTCTACAGAGGTGCATTTAATATTGTTAAAATAATGATTGTGCATGTTTAATACATCAATTTAAGTTATTATCTCCCATGCTATAAAATGCAGGATAATTTCATAAATAATTATAAAGCATTTACAAATGGCGCCTTAATGCAAAGCATTCTTGCTAATCCTTTATCTTTCACAAACACAGAAATAACAATTAGATCCCTGGAATGAAAAAGGGAGGTTATGTTCTAGAATGTGTCCTTACTGAATGCAAATAAGGAGGGGGGAAAAAAGGCCTGGGTAGAACCAGTGCCTGCCTTCTCCCCACCGTATGAACAGACGGAAGAAATCTGTCCTTATTCCAGGCACCGGGGCCCTTTCTCTGCGAGGGGTGGCGTGGGGGAGGGGATTCCCTCAGGGTGGGGGCATTACTTGAACCCCCGTTGAAGAAGAGTAATTCTGCCTCCTGCTATTTCTTTCTGGAAATGGAGAAGCTACGTAGTTCAGAGGCCTAACTGCAGAGATCAGAACAAGAGGCGATCTTGCCCACTTCCTAACCCACCGCCCACACACAGACAGGCAGAAAAACAGATAAAGTAATCCCAGATTCCTGGCAGTTTGATCCAGGTCTTCAACCTTTCCAGAGGATGAATCACTAGGGACCAGATAAGATCTTCTGTTCTCACCCTCCATGTGCCCCGGTGGGAGGTGGGAGTTCCCCTCAAGAAGCTTATATGTAGAAAGGGAATCAGAGTGTTCACATTTGAAACTACTCAAAAATACTTACAGGACGGCTTAGGACTGAGTTTAAATTAGTTAAATTAAAATTGGCTCGATATTTAATTAATCAAAGGAAAGTGTCTTGGAAGAGGTGAGATCAACTCAGGTCTCAGGTGAATGGAATTAAATAAATCAAAGCCACACTGACGATGCCAAAAGAGACAGTGCACAGACATTTAATGCCCGCACTGCACCTAAAGCGGCAAGTGATTCCGGTCAGGAATTGGTCCAGGCTTGATCAGTCCTAGAAACCATTTGTGATAATGCCCTTTGAATCCCACCAAGCCAGCCTGTCCCCCAAAGGCTGGACAACGGCCAGAGTGACTCTGGGAAACAGGGAAAGGCGGTCCTAACTAACTGTGAGGCCCCCTGCAGAAGAGCCAAACTCCTGCTCTGCAGAAGCAGCCCCCTTATTCAGACAACTGAGTTTAAACTGAGACGTGGAGGGAAAACAGGAGCGGCAAAACCTCCAGGATCTTATGGCTGGGACTTGCTGCTCCTCATACACCAGCAGAGCTACAGTGAATCCCAGCTCCTGTCTGATTCGGGGCAGGAGGTGGGGCGGAGGAGTTTGATTCAAAACAGACCACCAATCAGTGGACCAGCAAGTACAGCTGTTTCAGGTTGCAGCCCTAAAGGGAAGCTGCCAACAGTTCCTGAATGAGCGGGGATGCAGGCTCCATTGCAGCTCAGAAGCAAGGCCCTTAAAGAAACCTGACGGCACCGCCCTGACTCCCAGGGCCATGGGACTAGGCAGACTCAATTCTTACAGCTGACTTAGCTCCTGAGCGCTCCCTCCCTGAAAAGACAGCTAAGAATTATTTATTAGAGACCCAAGCTAAGTGCACCCTTCTCCTCCCTATGGGTTCCCCAGCACTTCCCCTGTCACCATAGCCTCAACCAGTCACGCCCTGGCCAGGTTCTCAACACAGACTTCCAGACCTGGCTCGGGCAATAAGTTATTGGGTGACTGGCCACAGGCAAAAGAGTTAACCTCTCTGGATCTCACATGCAAACCTCTAGTCCTAGGGACCTCCGAGCTCTTGTGCCGTGTCTCTATCTCCCTCCTAAACGTGTCCTCTGTCCTATAGTTACAGCAAAATCATCCAGTAATGAACTCCTCAAAACAGGATATTTGCATAAGCCTCAAAGCATCTCCCCAAATATATATATTAATTACTTTGGTGGGTTTGCTTTTTTGGGGTGCATGGTCCCGGAATCGAACCCAGGTCACCTACATGGAAGGCGAGCATTCTACTACTGAACCACCTGTGCACCCACTTTGGTGGTTTTAACATATCTTCACAAATTCCTTGGTGCTTGTCTTGGTTTGCCAGCCTGCAAACAGGAATTCACTGGTTCACAGTTTCAGAGGCTAGAAGGCTTGCCTTGCCACAACCCTTAGGGTTCCTTGGCTTGCCTCTCTGTCTCCTGTTGCAAAATGTCCTCTCCTTTCTCTTCAGAGTTCCCGCTGACCTCCTGCTTCCAGCTCCTCCCCGTGGTTCTCGCTGTGTCTGATCTTCTCCTGGTTATAAAGGAATTCGGTATTCTGGACTAAGGCCCGTGCTCATTCCTTTGGGGCACACTTTAACTCAGATCACATCTTTAAGCGGTCCTATTTACAGTGGGCTCACACCCATGGGAATGTGGATTAAGTTTAAGAACATGTCTAAACTGGGTTACGTCATTCAATCTACCCCAATACTATTCCGTCCAGGGGGTGGAGCTTAATTTCCATCCCCTCGAGTGTGGGCGGGACTTGACTTGCTTCTAATAATCAGAGGGCGGAAAAGGAAAATGCTAACTTTTCGGTGAAGAATCCTGGCAGATGCCATCTTAATCATTGCTGATGTTCAGCTTCTCTAGAGCAGGAGACCTTTTCCAGTTTACCAGGTGAGAAAGGAATGCTAGGTTGTTCTAGAAAATTAGGCTGAGCCTGCATATTTCCTGTCACGTTGACATCATGTGCCCCCTGACAGGGTAAAAGAAAAGGGCGTGTCTCCTCTGTCGTGGTCTTCCCAAAACCCATAATAACCTCATCAACTCATGAGAAAATATCAGACAATCCCACATTCTACAAAATATATGACCAATTCTCAAAACTGTCAGGTTCATGAAAACCAGGGAAGACTGAGCAACTGCACAGATTGGAGGAAACTTGGGGACACGATGACTAAATGCAACAGGGTATTTTGGATGGGACCCCAGAGCAGGAGAAGGACATTAGTGGGAAAACCAGTAAAATTAGAATAGTCTTCAGTTTAGTTAATAGGATTATACCAATGCCAAGTCCTTAGTTTTGTTAAAGATGTGACGGTTAGGGGAAGCTGGGTGAAAGAGGTCCAGGAACTCTGTACTAGGTTTGCAACTTTTCTGTAAATATATACTCAGTTCAAAAGAGTTTTGTTTTTTCTTTGATAGAACTCATCGTCTTTCTACCCCTTCTCTAAAAAAAACCTCCCCACTTTACCATCTCCATATATGTTGCTTTCTTTCATAAAGTCAACACTCCTTTCCCCAAACCCAGCAGGCTCTCTGATGCCTCAGGAATTTGCTCAGGCTGGCCCAGATGGCTATGGGCACTGCCACCCACCCTCCCTTCCCGCCCATCTGCCTGAGCAGCTTCAAAGGCCACTCCCAGGCTCGCCTCTGCGGCCATCCCCCCTATCCTCCGCCCCACATTCCCTGCCTTGGATCTCAGAGCATTTGTCGCCTCCATCACTGGTTTAGATCTTTCTAACAAGAGTACTTTTTGCAGTATTAACTTGGTAGGGTCGCCACCCTCCCACTCCTTGAAGGCTGCTGACCCACCAGCCCTCTGCTATCATGGGAAAACAGTGCCCCCTGGTGCCCGGCAAAGGGACTGCGGCCTGGGCAGCCCCACATTCCAAGGGCCCCTTGAGAGACCATATCCGCTGCTAACTCTATCCTGCCTTCCTTCTCTTTATCATTGCTCACGACTCCCTTAATTTCACCCCAGGCAATCTCATTCCCACACACACCCTTTCCCCTCCCTCTTCCTCTACCTCTTGTCCAAGCACCCCAGGGTTCCTTTACACCCTCTTTTTGTTACACTTATGAATAAACTAATGCCCTCAATTGAGACCAATAAAAGTTGGCCTAATTATAAAGTAATCAGGAAGGTGGAGGGGGATGGGGAGGTGTGAACAACCATGAGTTTGGGGCAGAAATTAGACATAATAAAGAACTAGTACCATCGACTTCTAAAACAGTTAAAAATGCTCCAAATTTCCGTCTGGATTTTCCGTAAGTCTCTCTGTCTCTCTCTCTCTATTTGCTCATCCTTTTCTAAACATTTTTCCTCAAACGCCAATACTCAAAATGAAAAATTTAACCTATTTTTATTCAATACTATCACATTTCTCTTTTAATTACTAGCCTTGCAAGGGTATTGTTTTCTACTATTTTTTCACGGCAAATGCACAGTACTTAATCTATACCATGGGTTAAATAGGTTTTTGGCACCCA
>PVIY010011404.1:0-65995 GCA_004026745.1 Myrmecophaga tridactyla | reverse complement strand
TATGGTCCAAACTTTGAAATCAATGTCCTTTATCTTAGATAGATATAATTTATCAGATAACTAACTCTAACCAGGAGATGTTGTAGCTGGGAGTCCCTGAAGGCCTTAGCAGAAAATACTTGAAAGATGGAAGTAAGAAGATTTGCAAAAGGAAAATGCTGTTCTGGAAAACAGCAGCATAGAGTCTTAAAAAAAAAAACTTTTCCTATTTAATATATTCCTCAGCTAAGCCTGTCCATATGCTATTTCTGCAGAGCTTGCAATGGAGGGCATGAAGAATATTTGAAAGAAGAAAAGAATCAGAACCTGAATACTTGGCTTTAAGACTTGGCTTTCTTCATGGAATGAGATAAATCATATGATATCCATGATATTCTTAATTCCTTCTTCTGTAACATATGCATGCCCATTTGAGATGATTTATGTACCCTAGAAAAGCCATGTTTTGATCCTAATCGATCTTGTGAGAACAACGGTTTCTTCTAATCCCTGTTCAGTATTAAATGTTGGAAACTTGATTAGGTTATCTCCATGGAGATGTAACTCAATCATTAAACTTGAATAGGTGGAGACATGTCTCCATCCATTCCAGGTGGGTCTTGATTAGTTTACTGGAATCATTTAAAAGAAGAAGCATTTTGGAGAAAGCTTCAGAACGCTGCAGAACCACCAAGCAGAGAGTCCACCAGCCAGCAACTTTTGGAGATGAACAAGGAAAATACCTCTCAAGGAGCTTCATAAAACAAGAAGCCAGAAGAGAAAGCTAGCAGACTTTGCCGTGTGCCCTTCCAGCCGAGAGAGAAGCCCTGAATGCCACTGGCCTTCTTGAACCTAGGTATCTTTGCATTCCAGCAGCTAGCAAACTAGAACAATATGAATGAAAACATCTAACTTAACTAACTCAGATGTAGCTATAATCTTAAAATTTATCATATCTTTTGGATGAGTAACTTCAATGGAATTACTTGAGAATATAAGGCCAGAAAAGTAGAATGTACAGGGTGTTTCCTCTTATGGTATCGATAAAATGTAAAGTCTGAAGTGCAGTATTAGAACAACAGACCAAACAGCAATGACCAGAAAACCTATGATATATACTCTCTGAAATATTCTGCATCATTTATAATTACATACATGAGAATTACTCAATGGTGTATGTCACACCAGGCTTCACTCAATTCGAAGTAACAGATATGTAATAACTGATGGTTTAAACAAATTTTGGTTTATTTGTCTCACCTAAAAAATGTCTAATTTAGATAGCTGCTAGAGGGGTTTGCCTCAACTGCTCAAAAAGTCACCCAGAATCCAGGCTCCCACATGCTTCTGCTCTACTCCTGCCCATGCTGATTATTCAATTTTTGACTTGTCACCTCATGAGCACAATATGGTTTCTATACCAGATATCAAAACCAAATTCAAAGGGAAACTAGAGGGAAATATCTGAAACTGTTGAACTGTAACCCAATAGCCTTGGTTCTTGAAGATGAATGAATAACTGTAGAGATTTTGAGGTGTGACTATGTGATTGTGAAAATCTTATGACTGACAATGCCTTTATCCAATATACAGATAGATGAAAAAGAAAAAAGAAAATAAATAATGAAAAAGAAAAAAAAAGAAAAGAAATAAGTAGTATGGGATATTTTGGGGTGTCCTTTTTTTATTCAGTTTTATTTTTACTTTTTTTGGAGTAATAAAATGTTCAAAAGTCAATTGTGATGAATTCACAGCTATATGATGATACTTTGAAACATTGATTGTACACTTTGGATGATTATTTTGTATGTGAATGTATAATATAGCTCAATAAAATTGCATAAAAGAAACCAAATTGAAAGGCAGGAAGTAGAGCTGTAAACATGGTGGCAAGAGACTTCTTCCTTCTGGATTGACATATATCACAGAATAAATGCATACACACACACGCACATATATATATATATTCACATAAGCCTTCAGAGCCTTTCCTCTCATCTCAGTGAGCAGAAATGGGACACATACCACACTTCACTGAAAAGAGTTAACATTAAGGTGGGCAAGGGAAGATGGAATTTTATCTGCCCTAATATATTATATGACAAAAAGATACAACATTGTTAGGGTATGGGCACATATATATATATATATAGATAGATAGATATAGATATAGATATAGATATAGATACAGATATAGATATAGATATAGTGTCCATATGCATATTTTTGTTTTTAGCATCTTTAATTGTAATCAACAAAATCTCTAATCCAAGTATCCTTCAAATAGAAAATGGATAAAAAAATCTGTGATACCACATTTTAATGAAATTCCACACAATAACATAAAAAGGGAACTAGAGATATGCATAACTATACATATGAATCTTAAATGAATTTTAGTAAGTGAAAAAGCGAAACTCCAAGACAAAATACTATATGATTCCATTTGTTTGAAATTCTGACAAGGGAAAATTAAAAGAAATAGAAACTATCACAGAGCTTGCTAGTGTTTGGGAAGGGAGGAAATATTGACTACAATGGAGTACAAGGAAACTATTTGGGAGACCTATAACTTGAACGTGGTGGTTGTTACATAACTGTAAATTTTGTCAAGGCAAAGTCAACAGTACACTAAAGACTGAATTTTATGCATATAAATCATACCTCATAAAAAGAACAGTAAGGTGATGTTACCAGACGGCATAATGAGATGCTCCTGTGTTCCTTCTCTTGACAGCAGTTTGGAACAAATATCAAAAACTGGCACAACCTTCTTTCTCAGAGCTCCAGAAAACAGCTAAAGATTTTCAGTAACAGTGAAAGTGCCAAATCAGAGTAAAGCAACTTAAAAACAGAAAAACCCCATGGTGTATTTGCAGGCCCTTCCCATATCCTTCATCCGATCATCAAAGAGCTAGACCATGATCCCAGTGCAGGTCCCAGATCCCAGTTCTGGAGAGAGCACAGTAACCCTTGTGCACATTCTGGGTGCATTAATGTATCTGAAAATCTTTCTGGTGGCAGCCTGGAGGTTTGAATCAGGGCTCCTTTCAGGTTTAACATCCAAGAGCATTATGGAAAAGCAATCAGATTACAATGACCTGGAACAAGGGGGTACAGATGTTGGGGGATGCGCAATGTGGTGACCAGGATCAGGAAAATAAATTACTTTAGGGATAGGGGATTGGTAGGATGTGCATGGATGCAAGCCCAGGATAACATGCATGCACAAGAAGGATTGGGGAAGATGCTGCACTATAGCCTTTAAGTTTTCCTTGGATGCCTTATTAGGCAGCATAAACCATGAAGAAAAGCACTCCCAGAGGCTAATCTGCAAAGATTATGAAGGATGTTTTCTTTTTCTTTCTATTTGTTAGCTTCAAGGAACACTAACAAAGAAATTATGAGTTTCAAGGAAAACTCACAATAGCTGGTTAAAGTTAAAGAATGGACACATCAATGAATAAATTCCAGAGGCAGCATGTGAAAATATTAAAAGTGCAGTGTGCAACAAGATTACCAACTATGCAAACAAACAGGAAATGGTGATTCATGAAAAGGAGCAAAAGGTATGATTAGAAACCAACAACACAAAAGGCTGGATTTTGGACATACCAGTTCAAGATAGCAAAAATATTGCTTTATATATGGTCAATTAACTAAAGAAAAACTAAAGGAAATTAGGAAAATAAAAGATAAACTAAAACACAATTTCAATGAAGATATACAAATCATAAAAAAGAACCAAACAGAAATACTGGAGAACACCACAGTAACTGAAATTTTTTAAAAAGTTTCCTGGAGGAGTTCAAAAGCAGACTGGAGGTTACAGAAGAAATAATTTGTGAACTTCAAGATAAAACAATTGAAAGTGTATAGTCTGAGGAGAAGAAAGAAAAAGTTAGGAAAAGAGAAGAGATTCTGAATCTTCTGGGATACCACCACACATACCAATATACAGAGTATGGAATCCCAGAATGAGATGAGAGAGACAGAGAAAAAGGCAGAAACATTATACAAAGAAAAACTGGCTGAAAAAATCCCGAATTTAATAAAAGACATATATACATGTGCAAGCAGCTCAATAACCCCAAACATGTTAAACACAAAGTTATCCATACCTAGACATGTTATAATCAAACTGTCCAATACCAAAGACAGAGAAACAGGAAAGAGACAAGAAAGAAATAATGTGCCATGTACGAGGGAATCTCAATAAGAACAAATGCAGCTTTCTCTTCAGAAATCATGGAAACAAGAAGGCAATGGATGACATATTTAAAGTACCAGAAAGATAATCCCAACCCCAAGAATTCTATACTTTTGAAAGAAAAATTAACTTTTAAAAATGAAAAAAAAACAAGAGAAAAAACCTGAGGGAGTTTGTCACCACTAAACAAGCAATAAAAGGAAGGATAAAGGGAGTTCTTCAATTTATCCTTTTACTCTAAAAGATTAATTTAAAAGATTAAAATCAAATTACATATAAATGCTAGCACATTTACATTTTTGGTTTGTAAATCCATTTTTTATTTTTAACAGTATCTACAAAGCAAATTCATAAAAAGTAATGTTAAATCTATGGTTTGGGAACCACAAAATGTAAAGATGTAATTAGTGACAGGAAATACATAAAAAAGGGGAATGGAGGTTTATAGGAATATATTTTGTGTGTGATATTGAAATTGTTAGTAACAAACCAATGAGATTGTTACAGATTTAGAATGTTACTTAAGCCCCATAATAACCAAAGTAAATGGCAGAAAAATATGCAAAGAAGGAACTGAGTAGGTAGTCTAAAGGAATCATTATGACAGATCATCTATATACAAGAGTATGTAGTAATGGAGGAATTAAGGGGCAAAAATGAAAGTCTTAAAAAAACAAATGCAAAATAGTAGAAGTAGATCATATATTATCAGTAGTTATTTTAAACGTACCTGGCTTAAACTATCCAGTTAAATGGCAGAGCTGAGACAAATGAATAATAAAGCATGATATATATATATGCCTACTGTTCGCAAGTATTTAAAAATATTTATATGTGTAAATGTGTGTGTCTGTGCATGTGTATGTGTATTGTTTACAAGTCACTCAACTTAAATTCAAAGACGCAAGTAGGTTGAAAGTAAAAGGATAAAAAAATATATACTGTGCAAATAGTAATCAAAATGGAATGGGGTGGTTCAGTGGTAGAGTGCTCGCCTCTCATGCGGGAGACCTGAGTTCGATTCCTAGACCATGTGCCCCCCCCCAAAAAAACAAAATTGAATGGGGATGGTTAAATTATTAGTGGGCAAAATAGACAAAGTGATATGCTGCTAAAAAAGGACAAAGAAGGACACTATATATTACTAATGTGTCAATTAACCAAGATGATATAATGATTATAAAAATATATACCCAGAGCACCAGCACCCTAAAATTGACACACTTAAAGGGAAAAACAGATGGTTCTATTTTAATAAGAGAGACTGCGATACACCACTTTCAAAAATGGCTATAATATCCCCACAAAAGACGAATAAGGGAATAGAGGACCTGAACAATATTATGAAACAACTAAACCTAACAGACACAAAGATAACAATTCATTCAGCACAACAGAACACATATTGCTCATAAGTGCACGAGGATCATTCCCCAAGACAGACCACATCTTAGGGCCATAACACAAATATATTTAATAAAAGAGAAATAGTTGCATTTGGAAATTAACTGGAGAAGGAAATATATCAAAGTTTAATAGAGGTTGTCTTATGGAATGTTTATTTTATTTTATATTATTTATTTTATTTTATTTTGCTTGTTCTATTTTTTTTTTCTTATTTTCCAGTTGGTCTCTTTGAGGACCTCTTCTGAATAGCAAAGACAAATATATGCATCTCCTACATTTGATGTTAAATATCCCAGTATCAACAAGCAAAATTAAACCAGTATTCATGAGTAATGGCTTTCGTGCACAACTGATATGGTCAATTAACATATATTTGGCATCATGCCACTAAATTATATGATATTTTGCACTCTTTCCTGTCCATTACATACCTTATCCAATGGTATAGAGAATTTTGTAATATGGGTAAATAAAACACTTGCTTTGTTTTTTAGATAAATAAAGTACTATGTATCTGAAATGTACTGTATATCTGAAATATTGTGAGACATTCTCTCACATTGCCTCATTTCTTCCATTAATTCACATATACTTAGCCATTAATGTAACTGTATAAAGTTATATGCATATAATTATAAAATGTAATTAACCAACTTGGAATACTTGTTCTAAGATTATGTCAAGAATATAATGTTAAAAGGAAATATGCATTCCAATTTGTGGGCATACAGGTGCTTCATATATATTCTTTGTTGTTTAAAAAATATGATTATGGAAGACATCAGCATGATGACAGAGTAAGAAGTTCCAAAATCCTGTCCACCTGAAGAAACATTGAAAAACAACTAGAAATTTGGAAGAACCCACTGTGATAATTTGGAAACTGTGTATACCCAGAAACCATCATGTTCTTTCAACCCATTCCTGCGGATGCAGGCCTCCTGTAGGTGGGAACTTTGGCTACATTATTTCAATTGACATGTGATCCACCTCATTCAAGGTGGGTTGTAATCCTCTTTCTTGAGTCCTTTATAAGAGGATAAAAGGCACAGACAAGTAAAAGATGAAATTAAGAGAGGCTTATGGAAAAAGACTCAGAGCAACTGAGGTCAGAAGCTGAAGCAAGGAAAGCTGGAGGAGAAGCACCAGGACAGGCCACCATGCCTTACTTGGGACATTTTCATGGCCTTAGAACTGTAAACTTGCAAGTTAATAAATCCTCATATGTTTCATAAGCTTTAGCAAACCAGAACACTCACTTTCCCAGAACTCTGGAAAATAGTCAAAGATTTAAGCAACTAAGCAAGTTGAAAATGATTAGGAAAGCCTTGAGACACTTTCACTAGGCCTTCTTCCATCCACTCCCTGACTCTGCACAGTGGCAGCTTGTGTTCCCAGTGCAGATCTGCAGGTCAGGAGGGAATGGAAATCACCTCATGCACAGGTTGGAGTGTATGCATGTCTATTCCAACCTGAAGTCTGAAGGAATGTCTCAAGGCACCTGTCTCTATCTCTGTCTTGCTATCCCAGAACTCACTCCATATTTTTTAAGGAATAAAGCCCACCTTGTGTAATATGCTATTCAAGTGTGGCCCAGTTTTCCTATTTCATGTCTTCTCACTGTTCTACTGAGGAGGAGCCGCTCACCCTTAAAAATAACTACTTATTCCCACCACTGGACTATTAAATTGTTTCTCTGGAACATATGTGCTGCTTTGGGTATCTGATGACTTATTATTTAAAATTTCAAATTCTTGCCCATATTTTATAAATTTGGGCATTCGTCACATTATGGTAACAAAAACACAAAGATTAATTATACTTATCTAGAAGAAAATTTGTGGTAGTGAAAATATAAATGAGGCTAATTTCCAAAGCTGAATTCTTTCAGGCATTAAGAAGGAAAGAAAAAACAAAAGCAAAAACACTTTGAGGTACCAAACGTATTTGGTACCTCAAGTGTAAATATAACTTTGAGGCACAATTTGCTCTTCCTTTAGGGATTAACTACTTTCCTGGAAAGTCATGCATGGTGGTTCAAAGCTGTTTGCACCCCAGAAAAACATGTAGAGGTAAATGCAATGTAAGTAGAACCTGTTGATGAGGTGATTTCAGTTAAGGGGTCACCCACTTCAATCAGAATGGGTCTTGGTCCTATTACTGGAGTCCTTTAAAAGAGAATGAAATTCAGATACAGAGAAAAAAAAGCCAGAAGCTGAAATAAGTGAAATCTAGAAGAAAGGAAGAGACCAGGGATACCGCCTGTGCCTTGCCATGTGACAAACTGAAGAACAGCGGTCACTGGCAGTCAATCCCCGAATGCCAGACTTCACAGCGAAAGCATCACTCTGATGATGCCTTGATTTGGACTTTTTTTTAACCTTAAAACTATAAGCAAATAAATTCTCATTGTTTAAGCCTGACCCATTTCCTGGTATTTGCTTGAGCAGCCTAAGAAACTAAAACAATTAAGCGTAAAGCAAATACTTACACATCAAATCATGTTTTCCATTGGCAATTGCAGTTTTCAGAAGCTTATCTCAGAAAAAAAAAAGTCCCCAATGAAGATAAACAGTGTTTTCAAGTAAAAAAACAGTACCATGTACTGTTTTAGTTTCAGATGAGATGATAATGAAAATTTGAGCATAGCACTTAAAATATGAATAAGAATTTCTTATGATTCTGTACTACTTTACAATCAGCAAGGCCCATTCATATACATTGCTTCATTAAATTCGATTTCCCCAAAACTCTGTAAATTAAGCATTACGGTTTTCATTCAACAATGTCAGCATTATTTTTAAAGTATTACCTTGGTTAGTCAGTTAATTTTCTGTGTATTTGAAATTCGCATTCCATTTAGATTATTTCATCAAATGCATCAGTAGTCCTTATGATATTTGCACATTAATTTTAAGCAAACATATTAAAATGCAGCATATAACCAATTTCCATTTTGCGTGGTGTTTTCTCTGGTTCAATAAGACATTAATACTTAAGAACCCACAGTGATAGCATTTTTTCCAGATTTTTATGTGACCTCAATTACTGAAAGAAGAGGGAGGCCCCAAACCTTCCTGTTTTCTGGTGCCACACTGAACAATTCTTTAGATTCTAAAGTTCAAAGCATATAACTCCGGTTTAGGGACTTCAATTATTAGTTCCCGTTAGAATTTAAGCAAGCATTCAGTTGATGTGTGTAAATTAAATGATTGCTAGGTAAAATTTTACATCACATTCCATTCATTTTGTTTAAGCATCTTTTCTGCTTCATCAAAATAGATACACACACCTACACACACTCACAAATGCACATCTAAATTAACTAAGTGCCTAGACCATAAAAAACACTAAATGAATTTGCTGGTTGCAGAGCCTCCTTCAGACAACCAGCCAGAAGTCATCTTCTCATGAGCATGCTACTGATGACATTTAGCTGTAGCCATATGATCAACCCAATGGAATGCGAGCAAAGGTGTAGGAGATAGGATTAAAATAATACCTGTGGAACTAGCTGGGAGTAGATGGCATTAAGGTGGTGGCGGCAGTAAACTGTGGAGATTGTAATCTGCTTTATGTTATCTGATTTATGTGAGACAGTCTAGGAGGAAGAGAATGCTTGTTTACCCCAAATGGTTATCTTAAGTATGAAGGAAGAACACTGAAAGATAACTACTCTGTTCCCTTAGGAAATGCATGCATGCCTTTTGTCATCCTGCAGTATATAAGCAGGATCTGGTTAAGAATAAAGTTGTCTGTTGTCTGTTATCACTGATCTTCAGGCCCCCTGATCCTGTCTGTCTTTCTCATCATTCCTTAATATCCTTCGAGCTCCGGTCCCATAGGAAGCAACCCAAAGGCAAAATGCATCACTTCCCAGGCTGGACCACAAAATCCTCCCCTGTACATATTGCTTTTTCTCTGGCTGCAAGATCTGAGGAATTCTTGTATTATCATATTGAAATAAGCTAATTGTTAATCAATAGTAATTAAAGATAGGTTTTTTATGCAGCTCACATATATTATTCCTCAGGCCCCTTGGAGAGCTGAGAGTTGCTTTTTCTCTGACTGCTTGTTATTTCTAAGCCATATTAAAGGTGGCAGATGTCCATAACCATTGGTCCCTGAATGAATATGGAGTAGGACTCCACCACCTGTTCACACATCGAATAGCGTTCCTTAAACAAGAAACTATTTGCCTTGTGTTTGAGCTTTTACACATTTTGTGTCTACTTGTTCCAATCAAGGACAGACCAAGGTCTTGTCAATCTTAAAATTACACAACTTAAGAGGCCATCTTTATGAAAATGTAAACATATTAACAATAGGAAATTGTCAAAGTTAATAAATTAACTTATTTTCGAATGAGAATTTTTAAAATCACAATATATTATTGGAACCTTGGATATTTATCCTTTTTTATTCTGAAATCTCAATAGGTGATCACCAGGATTGCCTGCACAGAAGTGTTTCCTGATTGCACCCTGGCTTACCCTTCCCAACTGCTAGACTTTAAAAGTACCAGCAACTCTCAGCTCTCCAAGGGGCCTGAGGAATAACATACGTAAGCTGCATAATAAACCTATCTTTAATTACTACTGATTAACAATTAGCTTATTTCAATATGATAATACAAGAATTCCTCAGATTTTACAGAAGGGAAAAAAAGGTGTGTTGCTTTGAAACTTATATACCCCAGAAAAGCCACGTTATTCTAACCCATTCTTGTGGGTACAGATCAACTGTGGGTGGGACCTTTTGATTAGGTTGTTTCCATGGAGATGCGATCCCAACCAATTCAAGGTGGGTCTTAATCATCTTGACTGGAGTCCTTCAAGAGAGAATAAAAGGCAGAGACATTTTGGAGAGCGCAGAGAGACAGAAATGCCCTGGGAGGAACAAGCAAGTACACACAGAAGCCCAGAGACATTATGGAGAGAAGGACCAGCAGGCATCTCCATGTGCCCTCCCATGTGACAGAGGAACCCAGATGCCAGCAGCCTTTCCTCTGAGAAGGTGTCCTCTTGGTAGTGCCTTAATTTGAATATTTTCCTGGCCTTAGAGTTGTAACTTGTAATTTAATAAATCCCCTTTGTAAAAGCCAATCCATTTCAGGTATATTTCATTCGGCAGTTATAGCAAACCAAAACAAAAGTTTAAGCAGAATAAGACACACAAGGCCTGGAGAGTGCAAAATTTAGTATTTTTTTTTACATAGATTAGTAATACCCTGTTGATATTAAGAGAGAAATTACTTCATTAATTTGAGCTTTACCTCATAAAGAAATTTTACATCTTTTCTCAAGTTCTTAGTAATTGATGTATCTGAAAATATGATCTACCTGGATGTCATAGTTTCTGCTACTGTTTTCCATAGACCACCAGCCCTTTCACTACTTTTAACTCTTAAAGATAGTCAAGTTTTTAACCTTTAACTCCAAATACATCAGAATTAATTTCACAGGTTTTCAAACTTATATTAGAACAGATCTTGGAAGGTTTGATTTTCTAAATACCAAATACGTCATTTGTCTACAAACCCTTTTCACATTCCTTGTGCATATATTTTAAAAGATATTATTCAATAAATGCAATTATAACCTTTAGTTAGGTGAACTGATGGCATGAAAATCCCTGTATTATAAAGAATCATGCTACCCTTAAATTGCCTACACAGCTAAATCTATTTATTTCCACCATAAACTGTTTAAATTTTAAAAATAAAACAGCACCAACCAAAATCATATGATGCACAATATGCATGTTGTAATAATAGTCCAACAATGTCCCAGAGTGTTTGTCATGAGAATTCCAGAAGGGACTCTTACTTTCTGTGCTGGGCTGCTGCAGTGATCCTGATCTGGTCTGCAGGTTCCCCCTTCCTCAGGGTTCCTCTACCTTGGGGTCCCCCTCGCTCAGGGTCCCTCTTCCTCAGCATCCACTCACTGATGCCTAACAGCAAACACTCCTATATCTAAGAGGCTTTCTGAATCACCAAAAGCTCCAAATCACTCTAAAATCGAAGAGGAAGGAGCCTCGCTGCTTCTCAACAATAAGACTTGACAAGAAAACAAATCTCCCAATCAAGATATTTCTTTTGAACCCACTGCGCTCCATCCTAAATGCTAAAATGCTCTCTTAAGGTATATATTTTCATATATTATCTGATAGGAAAGGAGGACAAAGAGGGAATTATGAAGCAACAAACCTGCTTTCCTTCAGAATTCTTTTACCTAGAATCAGTTCATTAGCCAGATAGCTAGAAACCAATCCACAAACCCCATCCTTTTTGCTTTCAACTCATAGCCGAAAGTAAAAAGAAAAAAGTTTTATAAATAAAAACGGGGATGGGGGAGAATCAGATATGAAATATGCTCACATATTTTCAAATAAACAGACAGACTAAAATTTTCCAAAGTGATTTTCTTGGGAAGTTGCTTTGGTTAGCAAAAATTATTATAAATTATGAAAACTTCTCTTAGAGATCTTCCAGCAAAAAGTTGAAAAATAGCTTTAAAAAATAAGATATTAAATAAACTTAAAATATAAACCCCATATAGGGAACTCCAACATATCCTCCACCCATATATCCAGATCCAAGACCTTTTAACATTTTGCCTGTTTGCCATTTCATTCTATCTACCTACCTATCTGTATGCCTGTCCATCGGTCTGCCTATCTGAATCTATCTATTCACCTACTTACCAAATATTTGAGTAGATTGCATGCATCATCCTCCTTGAACACTTAATACTTCGATACACGTCTCCTAAGAAAAAGGATGTTTATTTATGTAACCACCTTAACTACAATTACCAATCTTAAGAAATTTAACATTATATAAAGTTTACAGCTTCTTATTCCAATTTACTGGCACACCCCAATATTGTCCTTTTGGGCATTTTCTTCTCCATTTAAGTTTCAGTCCAAGAATCATGTATTGCATTTCATTGTTATTGTCTCTTCAGTCTCTATTTTTTCTTAATTGTAGAAACACATACACGACATGAAATTTCTCACCTAAATCACTCCCATGCTATACAACTCGTTGGCATTGATTACACTCACAGTGTGCCACCCTCACCCCCACCCTTAACAGAATTTTTCCATCACCTCAAACGGAAACGCTATTCTCTGTATGCATTAATTGACCATTCTCCCTGCTCCCATGTCTGGTAACTGTAGCTTTCTGTCTCTATAAATTTGCAAGTTTTAGCTATTTCATATAAATGGAATCATACCACATCTGTCTCTTTGTGTCTGGCTTGTTTCACTCAGCAAGGATTATCCATGCAGTAACATGTATCAGAACTTCTTTCTTTTTTAGAGTGGGGTGATTGTATGCATTTGTATATATCACATTTTTTAATCCATTTATCTGCTGAAGAGCCATTTGGGTTGCTTACACCTTTTGACAACTGTGAATAATGCTGCTACAAAGATTGGTGTGCAAATATCTGCCCAAGTCCCTGCTTTCAATTCTTTTGGTTATAAACCTGGAAGTGGGATTGTTGGGTTCTACATTTAACTTTCTGAAAAAGAACCAAACTGTTTTCCACAGCAGCTGCACCATTTTGCATTCACACCAACAATGTACAAAATTGCTATTTCTCTGCATTCTTGACAGCATTTGTTATTTTTTTTAAATAGTAGCCATTCTAGTGGGTATAAGGTTGTATCTCATTGTAGTTTTGATTTGTATTTTCTTGATGACCAATGACATGGAGCAACTGTTCTTATGCTTATTGGCCAATTGTACATCTTTTATTAGGAAATGTCTATTCAAGATGTTTGCTCATTTTTAAATTGGATTGTTTTTCTTTTTGTTATTGAGTTTTAAAAGTTCTTTACATATTGTGGATATTAAACCCTTATCAAACATATGGTTTCCAAATATTTTCTCCCATTCTGTTTGTTGTCTTAAATCTATACATCTTAATGGAGGGAACAGCATCTCCAGGACAAAGCAGGACTACTCAAGTTTTTTTTCTTTCTTTACTATTCAAATTATTTGGTTTGAAAACCTCTGACCCTAATACTTGAGAAAATTGAAATTTTTCCTTTCAGAACATAATAAATTAGTAGCTAAGCATAATTTCCTTTATTAGCGGATTCATTAGAATGAAGATCAAAAGTAGGTAATGAGTATTTGCAAAATTCAAATGTGGTATTGTCAGCTATGACATTAATTAGGTACCTGAAAGGAAAATAAAACACATTATTCCTGCAAACAGTGAATTTTCTAAAGATTTTATCAAATATTTGAGCCTTTATTTCCATTCTTCCCAATTAAATTTTTTAAAAACCCTTGATGATTCTTGATGATGGTGGCTTGGACCAGAATAGAGCCAATGGAAGAGGTGGAAAGTGATCAGATTCTGAAAGCATATTGAAGGTAGAGCCCAGTGTGGGTTTTCAATAAAAACTAATTCAATATTTTTCATCCATATATTAGTATTCATCTGCAATAAGTCATTATCAGGTAAGAGAAAGATAACGAACCATTTATTGAATGTTTATTGCAAGTCTAATTTATTTAAACTAATTTATTTAGTTTATTGCAAACTAATAGTAGAATGACAGCAACAGTTGACATGGGACTTAATAATGAGTTTCAAAATCTTCTCCTAATATTCTTCTAATTTAAATTGTTTTTCCTAAAAGACTAAAATGTAATATGAGTATCTGAATGCTAAATAGCAAACATTAGAATTACACTTTTTTGCTTTCTGAATAGGTTTTTAAAAGCTAAGTTTTTAAAGAATCTTAAAACGAGTGAAAAATAATCTATGCTGTAAGAAGTTTGTCTGAAAATACATTTACCAAAAGATACCTGGAAAAGTACAAAAGCCTAGAAAGAAAATTTCAAAGTAGAAAATTCCTGAAGAAAACAGAGCTGCCAAATAAAACCCTTATTTGTAACACAAAAAAGAGGAAGCAGTGGAATGCTATTTATAATTGCAACTCACAGTGATAGAGAAGTCCTCCAATCTCTTATTCATATAACCTTAATTAACCCAGACCTCCAATTATGTTTCTGTGTCCACTATTGAACCAAGTACTAGAATATTTAGTACTCAGTTTTCTCAAGGGTAGAAAACCTCCGTTGAGAACTAACATTATATTGATAATGAACAGTTTGTGTATTGTGCACCAGGCACATATTGATTTGTGTAATTACAGCAAAAACCCTATGAGGTATGACTATAATTATCCCAATTTCATAATTAGGAACTCATATCAAAGTGGGTTAGGCAAATTGCACAATGTTGCACAGCTACTAAGGGACAGAACCCGGGTTCCAGTGCAGAACAATGAAAGTGGGTTTTTGGTCACCTTTCTAAAAAAATCATGGTCTTCTATGTACCTTAGTCAGGGTTCTCCTGAGAATCACATGACTGTGGGGATTGCAATTCTGAATTCCATAGGGCAGGCTGCAAGTTGGGGATTCTGATGAAGATTTTAAATGAATTCCCGAGGAGAAGCCTGAGGCCCCTAACCCACACCCACGTCTTATCTGTGTCTCTTGGCTCAGACTATATCGTCAACCAAAGCACTGGTCTCTCACTTCTGTTTATTTAAAACTTACTGGGCAATGTCTTAAAATCTCCTTCATGTCTTTTCTGATCATTCTGGCTCACACTGCCCTTTTTCTAAAGGGTTTAATTTTATACCACTGATTCTAGGACTTAACGATACCACTTGCATTGCTATTGAAGTTTCTTTTTGTTAAATGTGGCTAGGATAAGAGTGCCCAAGTCAGATATGAGAAGATCCGCTGATACTTTTCTACAACTGAACTTTGCACAGTTCATGGTTTTCCATTACTATCAGTAGTAAAAACAAGTGAAAACAATTCATTCTTATAAATTCAGAAAAATTGCCATTTCCAGATTAAAAATCAGTCCTTTCTCTAACTTCTCAATAGTTGATGCAGGATTCTTTCCCTTACCTTCCTTCTCTCTGTGACAGCTGGTTTTGGGAAGGGGTAATCAGGGTAGAAAGGGTACAGAGGAGAAGTCTTCCTTTGTGTATGGCCCTCATCTTTCATACTTTCACCTTTGTCTGGTACATACTTAGCTGAATTCCAGAATCCTCCTTGCGCTTCTTTGTTTTCTGTTGGCCTACTCAATTTCCTCCATCTGAACAGCAAAGACTTGTTTAATGCTCTGGCTTGCTCTTTCACTTTCACTTTCTGGCCCTTTTTGGAGACACACAAAGCCTTTGAACACTCTCCCAATCTCTGTGGGCTACAATAAAGCAGGAGATGTGCTAGATTTTTTTTTTTTAAATTTTTAATATCCAGCCTCACCCTGCCACCCTTGCTGATCATGTCGGGTTTCTCTAAGGGGGAGACAGCACCTCAGACCACATGCTGGCAATCCAGACACAAACCCCCTATGTCTCAGGATCCCCCTGAAAAATGCCCCCTGTTCTGTCATCTTACTCAGGGACATGGGATGTGGCCTGAGAAGAAGACAGTCAGAGAGAAACCCTATTAAAATCTAAACTCTGCTTTTCCTTTCCCTTTCATTCAACTCCATGCCTAACTCCACACCATGAGAAAGGTCCTTTCTCTCCATGTGGTCAGAAGAAAGCCTCTTACTTTGTTCTGTGTGCTTCTCTAATCAGCCACGTACTGATGAAATTTTATTTTCTGAATCCTTTATGTTTTGTTCTTAGTAATCAATGCTTAGATTTTGAATTTGAAGTTGAGCTTTGATTGCCTTCCTTCATTCTGCCTTTATGGAGTAACAAACCCATACTGAAGACAATGCATACAAAAACCCCTTGGTGAGACCTGAATGAAAGGGGAAAGGGTAATAATGAAAGGCAGTGAAGAAAAAACATTTTCTCCACTAGAATGTCTTTTCCCATTAACTAAAAATAAACTCTCTGATGCCAGTGATTTATGCCTCTTTCATATTTCCAGAGCTGGGCAAGTATTCTTGACTATTAGGATGAATAAATTAAGCCAAGACTAGAAAAATACAGATATTCAGAAATGTTTAGAAATGCTTTACATGCATCGGATAAAAAAGGATAATGAAAGCAACTAGTAATAATGGATGTCAGGACTATGAACCTGATGTCTTCTAGTGCTTTGCTTATATTCACTCATTTAATCCTCACAATTCTTCTCTAAAGTAGATACAATGATGAAGTGCAAAACAATTTGTTCCAGAGTGAAATACTAGAAATCTGAGAAGCTGGTTTCCAGTCTAAGCAGTTTGCCTTCATCATCAGACCTTTTACCAGCTCTACCCATGCTACCTCTCAATAGAGGTTCCTTTTATAGATATACCAATTAAAACATGCAAATTTATGTCAAACAATTCAAAGCATGCTACACAGACTCAAAGTGGTCGAAGGTAGATGCCTTCCATCACTTTGAACTTGAAACTATTTTCAGACGTTTTCCCTCTCTGACATCAGATGTTGAGATACTATTTCCTCCTAATTTGATTATGTTTTCTATGTCTTCTCTAATTACAACAGACATTCAGTGTTTATTGATTTGTTTGTTTTTAATAAATGTGCCTTTTATTCACATTTCTTTGATATTCACGTAGGGAACTTGTTTCTCTAACTCATACCTCCAAGTCAACTGTTTCTATCTGTGTATTTTCTTTCATTTTTCTTTCTTTCTCTCAGGGCATTTTGTAGGCTAATTTTGCAAGCTGTCCTACCAACTACAGCACAGCCTCCTTTTACTTTGCTAATTCTCTTGTAAACGTGTGGTGTTCCAGACAAGTTGATGACATTGCTACTCACTGCATGGACTTATCTCTGTTCTAACTTATCTAGACCATCCTTCTCATATCTGAAATGGCTTAAACAATTTCTTCCACATCTGCTGACACCCTAACTTCTCATCCTTCAAAGCCACTCTGGGACCATTACTGTGGCTGACAAGTATATAGCAAAGCCTAATCAATAAGTTCAGCACCACTGTCTTTTACCCTGATCCTGTATAGTACATTTCTTGAATATAGATATAATTCTCTCCAACGACAAGAACCAGGTCTTCTCAAAGGTAAGCCAATGTTATACATTGCAGGGATGTTTGGTAAATCGTAATTATAGATGATAATGGTCGTACATCAGTTCAAATTGGCCTTAATTTAATGTTATGAAGGAAGCCCTCCCTGCAATGATGAGACTAAATTAAGGCATTCATGGTTTTAAACAAACACAAGAGTATGTTTTTCATAATGCAAACTTTTGAACTCATATTCTCCACTTTCCATTTTTTCCTATGCTTTTCTGATTATTTGGGAAGAAAAACCTCGGTTCAATACTCACGAAAAACATAAACATTACACACTGATGTTTTATTTTATCAACCAAAACATAACTGTTACATTTAAAAATTAACATCTTGCTCACTGTTTATACTTGAGTCATAAAGCCACGGCGCCATGTGAATTTTGAGATTAAATTCTTTAATAGAAAATACTGAGTATTATTGTATCCCCCTCTGCTCCTCCTCATTACAAAAATAGGAATGCAATGAATCTAATTTTTTAGGGAATCTATAAATTAAAAATTAAATGGATTTAATTTTATAAAACTTTTAAATGAAACTTAATTTCAGAATGATGTAGTAATAACAATTGCTCCTCCTATGAAAATAGTAATCAATACACATTAATTTGAAGTAGATAGATACACATTTAAAACAGAATGGTAAACTTCTCCTGGCATTTCTGAATGCCTACATGATAATTACTCACTAAGTACACACACACACATGCACATACATAGACACATATATACACACTCACACACACGTGCATGCGTGCATGCACACACACAGACACACACACATAAAACACCAGCAGCTATCCCTCTCAGCCAGATAATTGGAGCATGATACATATTGTCAGCTGGGGTCCCAAATAAAATGACTGGCAAAGTACTAAAACTCTACACATAAACCTTGCCAGTCAGCAAGCCCTATGTGTCCACAGAGATTCCAATCAGCTTTTTAGTATTTCATTCCAACAGACCAGCCCAACTCCAAAGATTTCAGAAATCCCCCAACAGGAAAGAAATCAAAGCAAACACAGGAAAGAGAAAACCAGATAAAATAGCAATACAGACATAAATGAACTAAAAAGAAACATTTAAAATGCTCATTAATGCCTTCATCAAGATTTGAAAAGATGTAACAGGCAAAAAAAAAAGCAAGTGAACAAGGGCTAGCTGGATAAATTAGATATCAGAAGTAAGCAGAAATAACCAGAAAAAAATTTGGCTGGTGGAGAGGGAGATTTTGGGTAATCATTCAGAAATAAAATTTTTAAAAAGCAAGCAAAAGAAAAATGTGAGGGAAAGAAATAGCTGAAAGACTAACCCATGATATTTAACCTCTAAATAAGGAAAGTTGTAGGAAGAGAGAACAAAACATGAAACAAGGAAATTTTCAAAGTTATAACTGGATATAATTTTCTAGAACTGAAGGACATGCCTCTCTGATTAAAAGGAGACCAAGTTTCCGGATTTAAAAATGAAATTATAACCACTCAAACGCATATCACTATAAATTTCATAACACCAGAAATAAAAGAACACTCCTAAAATCTTCTGGAATAAAAAAAAAAAGAAAAAGAAAAGTTCCATTTCTCAACAGCAAATCAAAAGATTCAATTCCTTCCCAATTTGAAGATAATATTGTTTCTGATCTCAAAATCTAAACCTAGGTTTGTTTCATTGAATCATAGGATGTTTTTAAACACAGAAGGATTAAGAGAATGTACACCTCTTAATAAGCTCTTGGAAGTTGTGACCTTCAAAACAGGGGAATAAACCGAGAAAAATACATAGAAAGGATCCAGGAAAAAGTGAACTAATCCAAGAGAAGAAGGAAGAAAATGAATCAAGGCTGATATTTGCAAGACAGGAGAAAGAATTACCTCGTTTACTAGGAGGATAGAATGCAAGTTTACAATTGCCAATGCTGAAAATGAATACAATGAAAAATACAATAAAGAAGCTCAACAGTACATTTTTAGAAGTAGACACAAGACCTGTCAAAAATTCACACCTCCCTAGAGAATGTGGCATCACTAAAATGCATCTACAATGGTTAAGAGACAGTATAGAACTATAGGTGGGAGCTGACTCTGGAGCCAGAATCCCATTTGTTAGGCCCACGACCATGGGTAATGTGTGTTCCAAAGATGGCTATAAATATACTTTCTTTTTGAGAATTTTGACATTGAACCTTGGCAGGCTTGTGACTTGTTAGTAATCAATAGAATGAATCAGAAGTGACAATGCACAATTTCCAACGCTAGGTCTTAAAAGGCAACTCGGCTCCATCCTTATTAGGTTAAGTAGCCTAAAACTGAATGCAGAAAAATCTGACAGCTCTAAGGCTGCCATGCTCTGCAGAAACTCAGGCTACATGGAGAGGACATTTGTAGATCTTTCAGATGATTCTGACCCCCTAATGAGTCCCAGAAGTTTAAAGTATCATTTAGCAGAGATGAGCTATCTCTGATGAGCCCTATCCAAGGTTCTGAGTCATAGAATGCATGAGCATAATCAATGGTTGTTTTATTTCACTAAGTATTGGCATGGCTTATTGTGCAACAATGGTAACTAGAACAGAGAAATAATCTCTCTGTGCTTCTAATTCCTCCTCTGTGAAATGGGCATAATAGCATTCATCTCATATGAATGCGGTAAGGATTTTAAAATGCATAAAAACAATAGAGCATGAGATCCACCTGCTTTCCTTTCTAAAGAAGTTTGTTACAAAAGGGCCAGAATGGAGTTTTTTCACCCTTGGGTTTGACAGAAAAAGAATGTCTTTGAGGAGGAATTAGAGGAAGAATGTGTGATAATCATTTTAGTTCCAATAAAAGAGGAACCCCAGGAGGAGCATCAAATGGAACCAAGTACTTCTACTGCAGAAATTAAACCAAAGAAGTCTAGGAAAAAGGATAAACTTCCACTTCTTCAAACAAATGAGCGCTTCAAAGCTTGCTCAAAACCTAAAGTACCAATCCTTCCCTCGCCAACCATTTTGCTTCTGATTAATAAGGTACACTGTGACACTTTGCGGAAGTGATGTCAACATTTTGAGTAGAATGGACCCAAAATAGAAGTTTATCTGAGACTCTAGCAAAAACAGGATATTCCTGACACACCATGGAAGGCCAAGCTGCAGTCATGTTCGAAGAATTGCAAGACAATGACCAAGCAAAGGGTCAGAAAAGTTGTGAGAGAAGAGAGAGAGAGAAGAAATAACTAAAATAATTGAAGTGGTAACTTCAGCTCAGGAGACAATATTGACATCATGGACAAGAACTTCTGCAAGTGCAGCTCAGCCTAAGACTGTGAGTTCATGCCCCATGCTTACTTCTGTTGAGACACTGCAAGCCTCTGGTGTCAGATGATGTATGGTCCATGGCAGAGTTCTCCCTGCAGACACAAAAGGCTGGGTTCTCCTGCAGGTCCATGTAGGGCAGGCTGGGGTTCCTGACACTCCCGAGAGGTTGATCTCTCTTTCTGTTACCAGCCTGCACTTCCGCATCTGCAGACATGGAAGACAGTGTGTTGTGCCATGAATGTGTGAAGATGAGCAAGAAGTTAATGAAAAGATTAATTCTAATAGAGAAGGATAAGCAATCTGCTTTGAACACACAACCATCTCTTTTTTTTGTGGTGGACAATGAATGTTTTCATGAACAACCAGTGACTGAGAGTCCATAGCTACCTTGATTTACATAACAATAATTGCTGTGCTGTTTCCCAACCATCCTCAATGCTGCTTGCTTTCTTGAGGAAAAAGGTGAATTTCTGGATTTTGAACTTCGGGTTTGCAAAAAAAATGACTGCTACTGCTGCTTTTTATGCTTACATGGTTTAAGAAGAGGTTTTCCCAGCCACTCCAATGAAAATGTTCCTCTATATATTGGTTCTGTATAAATTACAGTTAGAAGACAGCCCCATTACAGAAAAAGAATCAGTAAATATTTTAACATTAAGTGTGTAGTTATATAGAATATGTTTTTGCTACTTTAAAAATGATTATGTGTGTATAATAAATGTACAATATTCAACCGGAGCTTGGGGATAGAGAGTGAAATATTTTTCATTATAATATTGGCACAGTTAGCCTTGTTCAATCATGTGTGCATTCCTTGCACAATGAAATTTCTACACATGGATCTGAAGTTGAATAAAATTCCTACAAGTGGAAAAAAATATATATACAACAATGACTGCAACCTGCCAAACACCCAGCGTTTACTGTTGTAATGATAGTTGTGATTATTACTACTGCTGTTAATATTATTTAATTACCTCAAGAATCTTGAGATAGAAAGTAAAATATAGGTTTCTAGAGTAATTCCTGTAGCAGTATCTTTTCATTAACTAAGGATTTCAATAGTATATGTCTTTGCAGAAATAACCTTAACCTTACAGGAGGCTCTGTAACCTTGCATGGCTAAGCAAACAATTTTTAAGTTTCCTCTACTGGGTTTAGAGAACATTTGTACTTCTACAAGGAGAAAGAGAGTAGAAGGGAAGTGGGGGGTGGTTCAATGTTCAGGAGCAGTTAGAAGGAAAAATCTGAGATGCTGGTATGGTAGCCCATGACAATCTCTGGCATCTGCCCTGTAACGACTTGTTGAAGAGTGCTTTGAAAACTATTGCTTTTTTCTTTTGTTGCTTTGTATATATGTTATATTATACAATAAAAAAAGAAGTTAACAAAAAAAGGAAAGGAGTTGATTTCCTTTTAGAAACACAATTATTTTACATGGAAAACCAATTGAAGAATAAAAAACGATACAGCTGTATAAAAACAAAGGCGGGGGGAGGTGATGGGGTGTGAGTGAGTTAACTCTAATTTGTCATGACAAGAAGTATATAGAAGATGTTTCAAAATTGAAAATCAAGGATAGTAGTTCATTGATATTATTTAGAGTTACTTTTAAATGGGAAATCATTAAAACTAAATCTATAGATAAACATTATTGCCTTTAGAAGAAATGGGAATAAGGACTGTGAGGGAATCATCACATTTAATGTACGCTCTTCTGAACTATTTGATTTTTTCACATTATACATTAACTATTTTGATTAAAAATGGAAGTTTTTAACAGTAAATAAAAGCCATCAGTATAAGGGAATATAATGATTTCAGGCTGGTTTTCAACTCATCCTCTTTCTTCCTCTAAACACTGTTGGCTGTGTTATGCTTCAAATACCAAAAGCACTATTGCTTTCAGGGTGAAAACTATCAGGATTTTTATAGAGAAGAGTAAATATCTAATAAATTCCCATTGTACAAGCAGAATCATTTCATAGCATCTGCTTTAAGCAGTCTATGAAACTAAAACAGCCGTCTCAGAAGTCAATTCTCCAGCTTTAGTGGAACCAGCCTGAGTCTATTTAAAACAAATAGAGTTGCACCTATTGAGCCAATCCAAATTGTAGAATCATGAGGAAATAAATTATTGGATTGTTTCAGGCCACTAAAAGTTAGGTGATTCATTACACAGCAATAGAAAACTGAAATTGCTTCTGTGCCTCATCTCCTGTGACTTTTCTCAGGTCTCACTCTTATGAATTTCACGATTTCAAGGAGGATGTGAAAAGTTTCACTTTTAGTTTGCACAGATCAATGTTACATCTTCAAGTAAAAGTAATACATGTGAAGAGGGTAAGGTTCTTATTTTACATTCCCCTTGAATACTTAACCAGATTTGAGGAGAAATAATGTTAGCCAATTAACCAAATATTAACTTCATTTATGCTTACCAAAAGATTATTAGATGTTGCAAATCTTTATTCACTTTTGTACTTGGGCACGAATTTCTTATTCACCGTTACTCATTAGTTTGTTTCTTTGCTCCCAACACATACTTGTAACATTTAGATTAACAAAAATGAAAACAATTTTTGGATTCTGCTAGCAATAATGCACCCACTAAAAGTTATTAGTACACATTCGGCAAGCTCAGCGCTTACTGGTACATCAATATCATTTCTGCTTTTTTGCTGTTTGTTTCAACAAAGATGATTAAATTGTACTCTTGAAAGCAGAACATCTACTTATATTTAGATAAAGTGCTCCCACATTCCAGCTAAGAAAAAATGCCCTGAACTTTAGAAAGTCAGTCTAATTTAATTAGGATAATGCCTTTTTTCTTAGATGTTGATAGGCTACTGCAATTCTCTGACTGCATAACTGCAACATACTTAGTTTCTGTTGGATACAATGCATAGATGAGTTATTGATTTTATTTTAAAATGTCAATATTTATAAAGATGTAGAAATTACATCTCACTGAAATGTAGAAGTATTTGTGAGAGAATGTAATTTATAGGTATTCATTTATGGTCTGGTAAGCAAAATATTTAAAGACCACTAAACTGTACTAATTCAATTTGCCCCACCCAACCATCAGCTTATTTATGACATAGCTGAGAATCCACCAAAATTGTTAAATGCAGATGATGGTCTACTTTCCTGCTCTCTTACTATAGTGAAAACAAGTCTCATAGCACATTCTGTTATAACATAAACATTTATCAGCAAGCAAGAACAAAGCAGTCATATAACCCTTAAAAAAAAAAAAAACTCAATTATATCCCAACTCTCTTTTTGGTGCTTCAAAAATAAAGAAGTAGAAAAAATTCTACTTTTAAAAAATAAGTCATCTGGGGCAGGCAATGGTAGCGTAGTGGCAGAGTTATCGCCTGGCATGCCAAAGACCCAGGTTCAATTCCTAGTGTCTGCCCATGCAAAAAAATAAGTCATCTGGTAGGAACAGTCCTAGTGTGACCTGCTGCCTTTCACCAAGACCCAAAAATCCTCTGCTCAGGAACAGGTGTGTCAGCCTGGCAGGTTAAAACACAATCCTCTAGTAGGGAAGAAGACTACAGGTAGATTCCTTCCTTTATTGTAGGAAGACCCCATATAGTCTAATTCTGTTGGATGTGTTTTCTGACATCCAGTTTACATTCCAATGGTACATCTGTCCCTGGTGGGGAGGGAACAGGTTTCTCCACCAAGGCACACAAACATGAGAGGGGGTTTCTGTGCACAGGACATCTTGTCTTATAGGCCACGGATTGAGACCATAACTGTGGGCACTGATGCCCGCCAGTGAAGCTGATCTTGCTCTGTCTCTTCCTTATAAGAGTAAAACATCTTTACACCAAGCCTGTGTGTGTCATGCTTCTGCTGGTGACCCCAACACCTGTATTGGAGTGGGGTGACATCTCCTTAGGGGTTTCTCCTTCTGACCAACAAGTCAATATTCCAGTGGCAAAATATGGCCCATAAGCCTTTGAACTTAGGAAAGTAGAAATCCTCTGAACCAGAGGCAGGATATAAGATATTGTAAGGATCAAGCCTTGGACCCCATCCTTAAGGATACAGGCTCTTCAACTTACCAGATTCTTGATGCTCTTCATGCAAAGATGAGGAGTGTTTTGGTTTGCCTTAAGCTGCCAGAATGTAAGGTACCAGATATGGGTTGGTTTCTCAATGGGGTTTTATTAGGTTGCAAATTCACAGTTCTAAGGCCATAGAAATGTCCAAGTTAAGGCATCAAGAGTTTTAAGATACCTTCTCTGAAGAAAGGCTGCTGGCATCCAGGGTTCCTCTGTCACATGGGAAGGCACTTGGCAGCATTTGCTGGTCCTTCTCTCCGTAGGTTCTGCTTTCAGTGTCTTCTCCAAATATCTCTGGGCATTTTTTTCTCTCTTCCCCTCATAAAGGACTCCAGTGAAGGGATTAAGCCGCAGCCTGAATGGGCTGGGTCACCTCTCAATTGAATCGAAAGTTCCCACAATAGTTCTTCCCCCACAGTGATGGATTAAAAGAACACGGCCTTTTTTGGGGGGTACAAAACAGCTCCAAAACAGCACAAGGAGGTTCGTGATATTAATTTTACTGATGCAAATCCATTCTAAACATTTATTATGCTACTTAGAAAATCCTCTGGTATTGACAGAAGATAAAAATAATTGACGTTTCTGAGGTAGTTAACACTAGAATGTGACTTCCTGATTAGAATTCTTATTGACCACTGACAGAGCCTGCATTCCCAGTCAGGGCAACTGACCCTAACTACTGCATCATTTAAACTGACATATACATTATCTATACTGTTTGAGTGTGGTATTTATCCACTCAGAGGGGAGGGGGCCTTATCACTGGAAAATCCTGCCTTGGTTAGTCTCTGGGGCTGCTAGTTCCTGGTTTCCAGGTTTAAGGTTTGGTGGGCCCTTTTCATTAGATTTGACATTTCACCTAAGTTGTGGAATGGAAACAAACTGAAACATCTTCACACAACAGAAGAGAAGGTCAGGGAGTAGGAGGAGTTACAGAGGGCTGGGAAATGACTAAAGCTGAAGTGTTTGTGTGTGTGTGTGTGTGTGTGTGTGTGTGTGTGTGTGTGATACTCCCCCAGCATGCATATTTTGGAAGTTCAGTTGGCAAACAATTCTTTATGGTGCACAGTTTTTAAGAGTACATGAGCATTAAAGGTTTTATCTACTTGCATGCTATTAGACATTGGACAAATTCACTTTAAATGTGCGTGGGTTTGATGTGAATTTGCATCTATGAAGCTTGAGTTCTTTTCCGAGCTCTGCAATTTGAACTTATTTATATAAGGAATACCAGATTAGCTTGTTATACTTAGAATCATTCAAGTATTTTCAATTTGCATTCCCATATTTGAATCTTGCACACTCAATTTAATTTTTCTTCCATTGCTTTCTCTGGATTCTTAAAAAGATTAAGAAAGGCATACATATTTTCAGAAGTTTCATAGTTGTACTTCCCAGAAAATTTGCCTAGTTCAGAAGATTTTATTATCTCTTGTTTTAAACTCATTTCCTTTTTCTGGAAGATAGCAAAGATTCTAAAGGATTTCACATCTATTCCAAAGCTGCATGTTTATAGGAACAACTAATATAGAAGGAATTTATTGGCTACCAGTTCTGAGGCAGAGAAAATGTCCAAATCAAGGAGCCCTCAAGGTGAGGTTTTCTTCCCAAAGACAGGCTGCCAGCAATCCTTGGCTCTTCTGCCACATGGCAAGGCACATGGCAGTATCAGTTGGTCTCTCTCTTCTCTTCCAGGTTTTGTTATTTCAGCCTCCTGCTTCTATGGTTCTCTCTCTCTCTATCTTTCATTCCATTTATAAAGGTTCCATGTAATAGGATTAATGAATGAGGTGGGTCACACTTTAAATGAAGTAGCCTCATCAAAAGATCCCACTTACAATGGTTTTACACACAGAGAAGTGGATTAGACTCAAGAACATATTTTTCTGGAGGGCGTACAGTTCCAAACTACCACAATGGCTCGCTCACATGGCAGGAAACTTGATACTGAATTTCAACTGGGAGCTCGGCTGGGGCTATTGGCCAGACCTTTGCTTCTTTTCCATGTGGTCTCTCCAAATTTCTAGGTTGGTGTTTAGAAGATGGCATGGCAGCTGTGTTTCAGGAGTTCATGTGCTGAGAACAAATATTCCAAAAGGAAAAATCCTAATAGGCAAATGCTTAGGGATCTTCTACCTTCATCACTGGTGCTAATACCCTATTTGTCAATGCTTGTCATGTGGCCAGCTCAGAGCCAGAGTGTGCCTCTACGCAAGGCATGAATGCCAAAAAGCCTGGATCACTAAGCGTTTACCTCATGGGCAAATGAAAGTGCTCGCTCATGCTTTATTATTTCTGAAAATGTCAAAAATACTGAAGGTATTTTGCATATCAGTCTAGGTCCAATCAGAAGACAGAAACAAAAAAAGTTTAAAATAAAGCATTAAACTATGATTAAAAAAAAAAACTGCAAGATATAAAAAGAATTCCAAAGTGTACCCTAGGGCTGAATAAGAATACCTAAAGAAGGACAAGTTTGGAAGGGGGTTCCCTCCCCAAGGATGGAATTGAGAAGTGCAGTTGCCACCCACTGGATGTTTGTTGTGTTGCAAAGCTGGAGCCGGTCCCATCACTGAACAAATATGAAGCAGTTCTTGGAGGTGCAGGAGAGCAGTAGACAATGGTTGAGAACTCAGGAATGCAGAAGATGTTGGGGGTTGGAGCATCTCCATGCTCCGTGCTCCAGGCAAGAGGCCTGAAGAACCCAGCACGCACAGACAAGCTGCAGCTAGAGAGCTTTTGCTCAGAGAGTGGCAAGCTGCGTGTGAGGGTAAGAGGGCTGTACTCTTCTTTGCCTACATTAAGATTAGGGCCAGGAGAATCAAGGGTCAAGGAACTGCCCAATGACCACACATTCTGGTACATGACTGGAACACAGCATCACTGAATGTCCTCACACCCAAACCACAGATCAACCATGCAGCAGCAGGAACAAGCAAGAAATATCTCTTTGTTCTGCAATGTCCCACTAGCACCCTGTCCTGAGAAAGCTTAACATCATGCTCAGATCATCATACTCTGTGCAGAGAAAGCATATACTTAAGGGTGAATTTGGAACTAAGGGACAATAATTTGATAACTGGCGCAGTATGTTTCTTATTAGATTAGTACTTTCCCCAGTATTCTTTCACAATATTTGAGTAGTTTAGGAGAAAGAGAAAGCAAGCCTGAAACCATGCCTGTATGCACCCCAGGTGAAATCAGTTACCACTAACTTTGATATTTCTTACCAACACCCTCTTGCTCTCAGGAGAATTACCTTATTTGGTAATATTTAGTATATAGCAAAGACAAGGTCATTAAATGAATGTTGACATCATGCCCTGTAGCTTTCTATAATACATCTGATTTTGGAGTATCCCAACATGGGCCAGTGCCCTAGTTCCTAATGCCATCTTCTCCTTTAAAAAAATTAAGAATAATATGGCAAAAGGCGCAAAGCACTATTTAGTTTTGTGATGCAATTAAAAGAATATGACACAAGTATTATGAAATGTCTCTTTATTTAGCAGAGGGAGAATACACCATATTATGATTCAATAGAGATGAGACATAGCCCTTTATTTGCAAAGTCTTAGAAAACAGATTATGAAGGAAGGAAGGAAGGAAGGAAGGAAGAAGAACCAGCAAGGAGAAATGGAATGATTCCCAAACCACAGATGAATTTTCAGGAAAATCTATTTCAGGAAAGAGTTTGAGAATCTGTGCCTTTGTATTCCTTGGAAAGTCTTTGTGTATCCTCAGCATACTTGCATTCCAGGATGAAGGCCTCAGGGGTTAGTTCACAATAACTTACAATCATAATCCTGGGTATGTGTTTGTATTCTGTGTGAATCCATGTGCATCTACATGTACAGATAGAAAGAAATGCATGTATACCTCAGACAAATCAAGAGAAATTCTTATACAAGTCTATAAGCAGATGTATACAAGAATGCCATCACATGGATATTAATGGTCGTAGGGATTTGGACTTGATTTTCAAGTTCATCCCCAAGTGAATAATAAACAAAATATGGGGGACTCATATTATGGAATATCATGTACACAATGGCATGAATTGATCTGCAAAATGTTGCATTTCTTTAAAAAAGTAATAAGGCATCCTGCTTTACAACATACAAATGTTTTTGTAAATTAGAATACATACAGGCACATTATATACAACATAACACCATATATTTTACAAGGTTACACTCATATTTAAGGGCAAATTTCAAATAAATCAAAGTCCATGCCTCGTGGAAGAAGAGAATATGTGTGGGTAAAGGAAGGTAAATAAAATAAAATAAAACAGGGAGACAGACCTTGCTTGAATCAATTATTATAATGTGCTATAGGGCAGGAAATTATGATTTACTCATTATATTCCACTAAGAAAAAAACATGGTAAGATAAATGATGTGAAATCAGTTCACACTTTCAATTATTTTGAAATTATGAAAAATGAACAGAATGAAGTGCAAGAAAGATTGCATTAAAAGATCCAGAAATAGTTGAGAAACGAGAATGAGGAGAAAGATTGCCATATTTTATATTTTTCTATTGCTTTGCTCTTTCTAAGCTACATTTATCATAGCTGATCTCCCAACTTTTCACATGCTTGAATAGAACATAAACATATTACAACTTTGCTAAGTCCACAAAACTCCCATAAATTTTAGATAACAAATTTTTACTATCTCAATATTAATACATTTAAATAAATTTTGTTACTTATATCATTTTTACATATAGACTTCTATCAGTTCTATTGGACAATGATCTTATATTGAAATATGTTAGCAAGTGTATCTATGTAAGCATTTTGCAGATTTAGAACATTATGAAAGGCTTTGGTTTCATAGGTCACAGAAAAAAATTTGTTCCAGGCTTGATTTATTTTAAAATAAAAATTAATTTTAAAATTAAATTTATTAAATAAATTTATTTCAATAAGTTTAAAACTAAAAAATATTGATATTGATTTTATTTAAGGCCCTGCTTTTATTATTTTTCTTTAGAAATTATAAAAAACTTATCAGCAGTTTCTTCAGATAGTCATAGCCTGTTCATTAATCCTATTTCTACCCCTACAAATTTTCACTATGCATTCTCCTAATATAGATATTTTTAAAGCATAACTTCCAAATAAGGATGTAAAATACCGTATTCCCTTTTTTTTTTTTTTTAATTTGCATATGGGCAGGAGGCACCAGGGATCGAACTCCAGACCTCCAGCACGGCAGGTCCTCTGCCTGCTGAGCCACGGAAGCCGCCCCCGTATTCCCTTTTAATAAGAAGCACAGCTGTAGATCACCTCTAGAAAGATTTGTCAGTCTGTATATTACCCACAATATATACTTATTAATATCTATTTGAGTCAACATATATCTCTTGAAAATTATATGTGGGCGGGACACGATGACTCAGCAGGCAGAGTTCTCGCCTGCCATGCCAGAGGACCTGGGTTCGATTCCCGGTGCCTGCCCATGTGAAAATAAAAATTATACGCAAGCTACTCTGCTAAGACCTGGGAACACACAAAGATGAGATCAATGCCTTCAAGTAGTTCACAATCCAGGAAGTAAGAACCATATATCTATTGCCATGGATATTTCAAGAGGGCAGTCCTCAAAACTAGCCACTCCTCCTGTAGTGATTTGAACTAAGATAGGAAAACTCAATGGCTCCATGCAAGACTTGAAATTATAAATCAGATGTCAATTGCCTGGGTTTTTTAACTTGTCCTGCAATAGTTTGGATTTGTTTTATAATATTTAAATTTAACAGGGTCTAATTTCCATCCCATCTGCAGTGGAAAACTGATATTCTCCAATATTTCCAGGGAAGCTTGCAGTGGATGTGCTTATGTTTTGTCCTGTTCCTTCTGACCATTATATCCAGCCTCCCATAATTCCTAATTTCCACCTTCACTTCATTCCATAATTATATTGTGCCTTGTCTATGTCAGATTAGAAATACTGGGTACCACTTCAATATTTTTGTTCCGCAGAGTGGTGATAATATAATATTATGACTAAAGCCAACTTCACTGGAGATTTGAAGTCAACCATAATATACACAAAATGTTGCTTCAAGTTAAATATTAGACACTTTGCTTTTAAAGTCTGTAAATCATACCTTTTGCTGAGATGATTTCAGCAACATTTCACTTTCCCATCTTCACCTCACTCTTGACCTAACTTTGGAAGCTCAAAATATTTCACAATATATTATGGAGGTGTTCTAGTTTGCTAGCTGCTGGAATGCAATATACCAGAAACAGAATGGCTTTTAAAAAGGGGAATTTAATAAGTTGCTAGTGCACAGTTCTAAGGCCCAGAAAATGTCCCAATTAAAACAAGTCAATAGAAATGTCCAATCTAAGACATCTAGGGAAAGATACCTTGGTTCAAGAAGGCCCATGGCAAACACAGTCAGTTTCTCTCTCATCTGGAAAGGCACATGGTGAACACGGCTGCTAGCTTTCTCTCCTGGCTTCCCTTTACAAAGCTCCCTGGGAGGCATTTTACTTCTTCATCTCTCTGCTTCTCGTGACTGTGTTGTTCTGCTCTCTCAGAATCTCTCTCATTCTCCAAAATGTTTCCTCTTTTATAGGAATCCAGAAACTAATCAAGATGCATCTCCCCTAATCCAGTTTAACAACCACTCTTGATTGGATTACATCTCCAAGGAGATGATCTAATTACAGATTCAAACATATAATATTGAATAGGGATTATCCTACTTTTATGAAATGGGATTTTGATTAAAACATGGCTTTTCTAGGGGACATACATCTTTTCAAACCAGCACAGGAGGCAATTTGGCTATTTTGCTCCTACAATAAATTAAATAATTTACTAAAAGAACCACTCACCCCAAAACCCCAACATGTGGACAATGAGTACATTCACAGAGATTTGAAATCACAGTCATTCCTTTAGCAAGCTCAAATTCTTAGGCATTGTCCTCTATCCCACCACTTTCTGTAGGGTAAAGCAGGCAGTGCAGAGGTTTAGCATATCCTAATTCGGCATACCACCACCTTCTTCTGTTGGGTAAGAAAACAGGTAAATTCAGGTTTACTAATCTCAAATAATATTTTCCTATCCATTCCTGCCCTGGACATATAAAACCTCTGGAGGAGGAAAGATGAGCTCTGACTGCTACCAGGAAAGGCTTCACTGAGCAGAGACCAGCTGAAGTGAGTCTTAAAGAATAAGTAAAACTCATACTAATGGAGTCTGGGAAATTAATTCTAAGTAGAGGACAGAGGTGGCCTGATGATATGGAGATTTTAATGGAACTGCTTGATTCAACACATGTTCAAACGATACTCCTTACGTATTTATTAGCTATTTATTTGTTGGAAGAAACTGTTTTCCAGTGAATGGAAAATATGATTATTTGTGTAAAAATAATGAATTTCCTACAAGAGCTTTACTGAACCACCAACTACTTGGGGAATGTTACACTATTTTTTAAAATACTTGTTAAAACTAAATAGTATTATTATTTATTTAGAATTTCCCCTGAAGGGAATAGTTCATTTGAAGCAACTGGATGGTCAGTCCCGGGATTACATTTTAGGCAGTCATTGCTCCATGTAAAAAATACTCAACAGAGAGAGAAGCATTGGGCAGAATGCCTTTTGTTCCATTTGAACTTAAGGTCACTTGGATACAAAAGGAGCGCTATATAAAAGTTGAGTTAATGCACACTGTATTTATAAATACACTGATGTTTGGGTGTCCCTTATTGATTGGCATTTTTTCTAGTAGCCCCACCTCTTTTAGTGATACAATTTTGAGATATAGTATATATTCACTTATCATATAATCATGCAAATCATATGTGGTAGTTAGATTCAGGTGTCAGCTTGGCTAGGTGAAGGTGCTCAGTTCTATTGCTGTGGACATAAGCCAATTGTACGTGAACCTCATCTGTTGTTGATTACATCTGCAGTAGGCTAGGAGGCGTGCCTGCAGCAATGGATGATGTTTGACTTAACTGGCTGGTGCTTTAATGAGAGACTCAATGTAGCACAGCCCAAGCAGCTCAGCATACCTCATCTCAGCACTCACAGCTCAGCCCAGGCCTTTGGAGATACAGAAAGGAATCACCCCAGGGAAAGTTGTTGGGACCCAGAGGCCTGGAGAGAAGGCCAGCAGAGATCATGCTGTGTCTTCCTGTGTAAGAAAGAACCTCAGTGGAAAGTTAGCTGCCTTTCCTCTGAAGAACTAATGAAATAAATCCCCTTTTATTAAAAGCCAATCCTTCTCTGGTGTGTTGCATTCCAGTAGCTAGCAAACTAGAACGTATACAATCAGTTCATCATATAGAATCATCATATAGTTGCACATTCATCATACATTGAACATTTTCATTACTCCCAAATAAAAATAAAAGTAAAAAAGAACACCCAAAACACCCCATAACTCCAAATCCCCTATTATTTGTTTCCTTTTCTTGTCTTTATTTTCTTACTCATCTGTGCATACATTGGATAAAAGGAGTATCAGTCACAAGGTTTTCATAATCACACAGTCACACCTTAAAAGTTATATAGTTATACAATCATCTTCAAATATCAAGGTTATTGGATTACAGATCAACAGTTTCTCTTATTTTCCTATGGCTACTCCAATATATCACAAACTGAAAAAGGATATTTATATACTGCATAAGAATAATCTGGAGAATGACATCTCAACTCTATTTGAAATCTCTCAGCCACAGAAATTTTATTTAGTTTCATTTTTCTTCCCCTTTTCAGTCAAGAAGGCTTTTTTAATTCCACAAAGCCAGGGGCAAGCTCATCCCCAAGAGTCATGTAATATGTTTGCAGGGAGATTTACACTCCTGGGAGTCCTGTCCCATGTAGTGGGGAGGACAGTGAGTTCAACAGCCAAGTTGTCTTAGAAAGAGAGGCCATATCTGAGCAACAGAAGAGGTTCACTGGGGTAAATAATCATAGGAAATAATCATAATCATATGTAGGCTTACCTTCTCCTCTGCAGGAATAAGTTTCATAAAGCCCAATGATAGAGGACCTGGCCCATCAACTTGGTAGTCTCCAATGCTTGCAAAAATATCAGGTCTTCCCCAGGTGAGTAAGTTTAAAATTTCACCTATTTTCCTAGTCCCTCAAGGGGACTTTGCAAATACTTTTTTATCTTCTGCCCAGATTACTCTGGGATTTATTGGGGCACCACACTAAACTGTACAAACCAACAAGATCACACTCCCTACTCAACGTTCCATGTAATTATTTTGTTCAAACAAGCTGGCCATACAAGTTAAATTAGATACTGTGCTATCTAAAATATAAATGTTTGCACCAAATAAACATCTCTTTCTTTGGTCTCATACAGAAATTGATGTTTTAAAACATAGTATCATCCTTTACCCTTTACTCTGATTCACCTTATTCCTAACCAGATCAGCTTCATTCATATCTCTAATTGAAGTCTGACCACTTCTTAATTGTTTTTACAGTTTCTATATAAGAGTAATGTTAACTTTCATAGCTACAGAACTCTAGCTTGGAGTCTTTAGCTCTGAGTCACAGATAATGAAAGTTCCAGGGAATGACTAGGCTATACACAAAGGGCTCATCATCTCAGAATTTAGAAGTAACAGCTACAACTCCTGAATAGATGCGATGGCTATAAGAGCTTACCATCTAGGAACCTTTATAATAGGCCTTCCCCTAATAACCTATGCTCTCACATTCAATTCTTAGAGTTTGGACATTATAAAGTCCATGTTCGTGAGGCATTATAATATTTGTATTTTCATTTCTGGCTTATTTCACTTAACATACTGACCTCAAGTTTCATTCACCAAGTTTGCATGCTTCCTAACGTCATTCCTTCTTGCAGCCACTCAATATTCCATTGTATGTGTACCCCACAGTTTCCCCTTCCATTCCTCAGTCCATATACCCTCTGGCCACCTCCATCTACTGCAAATCATGAACACTGCAGTGATAAACACAGAGTGCAAATGTCCATTCCTGTCCCAACTCTCACTTCCTCCAAGTATACACCTAACAGTGGGGTTGCAGGATCATATGGCAACTCCACCCCTGGCCTCCTGTGGATCCACCACTTGCCCTCCAGAGGGGCTGCACCACTCTACTTCCCTACCAACAGTGGATAGGTACATCTCCCTTTCCCCATTTCTCCAGCACTTGTATCTCTGTGTCCACAGTTTTATTCACATGGTGCAATCCAACCTGAGTAAAAAGATCAGTGGTTCCCAGTATAAGCACATAGTCAAGCCTTTGCCACCATGAACTATATGAGGACATTTCCATTTCTTCTGCAAACATCCCATACCCCTCTCCCATATCCCCTGCTTATTGACCCTTATCTTTGGCATATTGCCTTTGTTATACTCAATGGAAGCATATTACAATGTCACTGTTACCTATAAACCCTAGCTTGCATTGATTGTACTTTTTCCTGTATACCATCCATTTTGAACACTTTGCAACGTTGACATTCATTTGTTCTCCCTCATGTAAAAATGTTTTTATATTTATACATTTAGTCACCATCATTGTCCACTCCAGGAATTCCTAAGTTATATCATTTCAGTCTTTATCCTCTATCTTTCCTTCCGGTTTCACATGTGCCCCAAGCCCTTCTCCCTCAATCATACTCACACTCAGGTTCGCTCAGTGTACTAGAAATATTGTGCAACCATCTGATGATATTGTGCTCTCCCTTCCTGGATCTTTACAAACAATCCTGTTGAACATTCTGCATTCCTTCAGCATCAAATGTCCAATCTCTACCTTCTTTCAATCTCCTGACAACCTGTGTTCTCAATTTCAACTCTCAAAGTTCACTTATTAATTTTAGTTCATATTAGTGAGATCATACAGCATTTGTCCTTTTGTTACTGGCTAATTTCATGCAGCATAATATCCCCAAGGTTCATCCATGTTGTTATATGCTTCATGACTTTATTCTATTTTACAGCTATGTAATATTCCATGATATCATATACTACAGCTTCTTTAACCACTTGTTCTTTGATGGACATTTGTAACCCCACTAATTAATCCATCAACATCACGAGTCATTTAGTTAATTATTAAGGGCAAAAGGACAAAGAAGGAATGAATAGGCACACTAAGGCTAGATCAGTAAAGGCCTTAAAAAAAGACTTTGAAATTGATGTTGTAAGTTTTGGGGCAAGGGAATTAAATCACCATATTTCTGTTTTGGAAGAAAATGATCCAATATGGAGTATATAACAGAGCAAGGAAAACTAAAAGCAAATGAACTAGTTAGAAGTTCATTTTGAAGACTTATTGGCTACATTTTTTATACATCTGTTGTGTCTTTAGATCTGATGCCCAGTATACAGAATTCACACACGGCTGAAAATTGATTAATAGAACAAATTTCTTTCTCTATGTTCAATAAGTAGCCTGTTAGGCAAATATTAAGACCGAGGATTTGTTTCTCCTTTGGTTAAAAGATTTTTTAAAATTATTTATTAATCAACATATTGATGTTATGAGTCTGTAGAATATTTGTAAAGAAGAATTTACTGAAAAGAAAGTGGCAAGTTGCTTTTAAGATTAGTATTGACTGATACATTAACTTGACTATGAAGCTAGGTCCCAAACTCTAGCATGGATTTTGCAAAAACAAAAGAAGTTTAAAAAATATAATTATATCTCACCTTGTTCTATAGATTGATCAGTACCTTTTGAAATCAATTTGTTTATTAATGTCATTTAGAGCAGTGTGTTTTGAGGTAAAAGGGGGACTGGGGAGTTTATAATTCAGCACGGTTGAATGACCTACGTAAGAACTCAAGACTCAAGTGCCAAAATAATTGGAATTGAATCCCGACTGCCACTGACCAGCTACATAACGTTAGGCCGTGACTCAACCTCCCTGTCCTCATCTGAAGAACAGGGAAGATAAGCATGGTACTGAATGAGTTAATACTTGTAAAGTCTTAGACTTACTATGTAATGGCACATAGTAAACTATATATGTTCTGCTAAATGACATTCTAATGCTGTATGAAAATTACTTGTAATACATATACATATTTATTACAACTCAGTACATGTATATATTATAGCACATTATGCAAAGCTTCTCTGTAAAGCAATTGCTTACCTTTAATTTAGCAACCATGTATCTTTGACTTTTTTATTTTCATTTTATTTTTGCTCTTATTTCTAATAATGAAATTTTATGTTTAAAAAAATCAAGAAATGCAGAAAAATATCTTTACTTGCCTTTTCTTCTCTCCTTTTCCAAGTCCAATTAAAATCAAGTAAACAGGTTCTTTTAAAAAGATGAGGCTGTAATGAAAAAAAAAACAACAGTAGGTAGATTTTATCGGCAGGTTAAAAATTTCAACAAATTTCTGTGAGACAGAAAGTGGATAAAGATGTGTTATTTGGAATCCACAAATCAGAATCTGTGCATATTTCCTTTCCCCAATATCCACACATAATCATTTCTGTATAGCACTTTAAACAGCCCAGCTCTCGGCACCAGACAATAGAAAAACACAAACACCTGTGGGTTACTGTAAAGAAATTGATTATACTAGGGATGTTGGTATAGATGATGTTACTTTACAGTGAAACATTCCTTATTTTGGCATGGGGATACCCCAGCGTCTGAATCTACCAGACCACAGAACTGCTTGCTTTTGGTACAATCCCAGTCAGCCAACTTACTAGCCCATTCAATAGTAAGACCAAATAGGGAAACTAATGAATTTGCAGCTACAGAAAGAGAAGGCCACAAAAGATATCTGGGCTAACCCATGCAGTTTTTCATTTCTTAATGTTTCATCTTAATTAAGAGAAACTTTCATATGTCCAGAAACAAGCAGAAAGAAAAACTAAGTCAGGTACCATTGCTTATTAGATGGTACCAAGAAATAAAATATTTTTTGAGAATAGGGAGATTGTATGGAAGCTGGCAGACAAAATATAGCAGCCAAATTCTACTATTTCATTGCACAGATTACATTTAAAGAAAGAATTCAAGAAATAGATGAATAAGCACATTTTGTAAAATAGTATAGAGGTCACCTCAAAAAAAGTAAAGGTGGTTGCATAAGTATTGCCCAAGACATGAAATAGGATATTATTTTTTATTATAAGCCTTTGTACTTCTTTTTAAAAGATGCTCATGTTCAATTCTGGTAGAAAAAAATATTTTTAAAACTTAAGATATATATGAAATGCAAATAATGCAAAAAAGAGATGGCAGGTACAGAGATAAAATATGTTTTAAATAAAATTAATTTACAGAAAGTAAGAAATGATTTTAAAGAATATTAAAATGCATGTACAAAAATGAAGGCATTTAAATATGTTATAAACCACTCTATCGCATTAATGTATCAATTTAATAATTTTTAATAATCAAGAATGAGAACATAATGAGCCAGTGATTAAGAAAGCTAACAAGGGCAGCTGCCGTGGCTCAGCAGGCAGAGCTCCGACCTGCCATGCTGGAGGTCTGGAGTTCGATCCCTGGTGCCTCCTGCCCATATGCAAATTAAAAAAAAAAAAAAAGAAAGCTAACAAAATACATTAATAAAGAAAATAAAAATTAAATTTTAAATACAGTTTATAAAATAATAAAATCAATGGCTTTTGAATAATTTCCTTGGAAAATTTGGTATTAACATAGTTGACCATAATCTGAAGAAACTACAGGAAAAGCATTTTCCTCATTTTTAATGTAAAAAAATCAAACAAACAGCATGCAAAAAAATTAGATTAAAGTAATTGCATATAATTTGTCAAAAACTCTGAAGAAATTACATTTAGTCTTCCTAATAAATACAGTATTTCAATATCTGGATAAATATGGTATGTCTTGCTTAGTTTATAGAATACTTTAAGCATCTGTACTCTAGTTATAATTTAAATTACTTTATAATTTTCTAAAGATTCAGAAATCCTGCTTTTTTTTCACTCAAAGGTGAAACCAAATTGATAATGACTAGAATTTTCTTCTTGAAAATATTCATCAGAGCTGGTATTGGCTTAGCTATTGGCACGGTTGGTGCGAATGTTTGTCAACTTTATTGATTTTGAATCCTAATGAAAGTCACATCTTCAACTCACAGCTTTCTCATTTTTACAAAGAGGAGTTCAGGCTAACATGCTCTATTAATCCCTTTCTTCAACCTTCAGTTTTTCATAGCCACTCCTTGACAAAGACTTTGATAGTGAAATACATGAGATTAACATATGACTAATCCTGTGGCTATCATTGTTTAAATCTTGACTGAAATATTTTTCAAGTCTCATTAATTGTTCAAGCATAATAATAACTTTATCAATATCCAAAGAAAACTGTTTTAAAAATTATTTAGTTGCTCTAGGCTGTTGTATTTTAATTTAGTGTGGTCAACCAATATTTAATAAATTCCTTAAGGATATAATGGTCTTAAAGATTTAGTAGAATGCAATGGAAAAAATAAAAGAAAGTAAAAAGGTTAATTTTTATCTGTGGACTGGATCAATAGTCTATGCAATTTAACTTTCATAATTCTTTATCCTTGGCTGAGCATCTATTTTCTACATTTTTATTGAGCCTTATCTAACCGAATCTTCTAGATCTATGTAAGTAATTTCTTTCTAATAAAAATGTCGAGCAGGCCACAGTGGCTCAGCAGGCAGAGCTCTTGCCTGCCATGCCACAGACCTGGGTTCATTTCCTGGTGCCTGCCCACACAAAATAAATACATAAATAAATAAATAGATAGATAGATAGACAGATAAATAAAAATGTCTTTGTTTATCAGTTGCCTGCCCATAATGCTCATTAACAAACTATCTGGACAACGAGTTTTGGAAACATAAATTCTCACAGTTGGAGCAAATATGCTGTAAACTCAATAGAATGAAAAATCATTATTTCTAGAGTTCTCTTTTAGAGAAATTTAAACATCTAGAATGTTAATATTAAAAGGCTAGCAACCTCAAGTTTTGTAGATGAGTTGGATTAAACTCAACTCTCATGCACTGATCTTGGGATGTAAAAGGACAAGCCACTTTGGAAAATAATTTGACAATCTCTTATAAATATAAACACAGTTATATGACTCTGCACTCCAACCCTAAGTACACAAAGGAAGAAAGATAAATCGAAGACTTGTACTCAAATTTTCATAGCAGCTTTGTTTCGAATAACCCCAAACTAAAACAACTGAACGATCTATTAACAAGTGAATCAACAGAAAAAATCATGGTACATCCAAACAATGGAATACTATTTAGAAATTAAAAGGAACAAGCTACTGATACATGAAACAACATGAATGAATCGCAAAATATTATGCTGTTAAAAAGCCAGACAATGTATGATTACATCCTAAAAAGGAAAATCTAGTCTGTAGTGACAGAAAGCAGATCAATGGTTGCCTAGAGTCGGGGCGGGGGGTTGGAGGACTGTGGTAGGTTGAATTACGTACCCCAGGAAAAAACATGTTCTTAACCATAATTCATTCCTGTGGGTGTGAACCCATTTTAGATAGGACATTTTGGGGATGTTATTTTTAGTTAAGGTGTGATCGCTTGAATCAAGATGGTCCTTATCCTATTACTAGGTGCTTTATGGAGACGGCCACATGGAGGAGAAACTAGGAATCAATAAAAAAAATGGAACCTGGTAAAGAAAGGAGAATACACGACCACATGCACTGACATGTGACAGAAAAGCCAAGGACCAAGCCCAGCACCAAAATACCACAGCCTTCTGGCAGGAAGCACTGCCTTGCTGCCACCTCGATCCAGACTTCTCCTAGCCTCAAAACTGTGAGCCAATAAATCCCGCTGTTTAAGCCAACCCATTTTGTGTTACTATTTGTGATCACAGCTGGGAAACTAATACAGGAGCTGACTGTGAAAGGGAATGAGGGAAGCTTTTGGACCATGGAAATGTTCTAACCTTCGTTGTGGTCATGGTTACATGGTTACATACATGCTCTTGTCAAGTTCATTGAGCTGTGTGATTTAAATGGGTGCGTTTCATTGTAAGGAAATTATATCTTTGTGAAGTTGAATTAAAAATTTTTTTTCAAGAAATATTAGTGGTTGGAATTCCTACCTTGGATGAAGGCAGGAAGATTTGGTCATGGCAATCTATTACTGATTTCTTAATCCAGTCTTTGAAACTGATTGCCTTTCTCTGAATATACTTTAGAATATTATATTATGGGACATTTGTTCTGCCTCTCTACGTGGAATTCCTTTTCTCTATTTTCTCTTGTTTTTCCTTCCCTCCTTTCTTCATGGTTGCCAAATGATGACTGTGCCACTAATAATACTAAGATGGATGTTTTTATTTTCACCTTTCAGGGAAATCACAAAATAGTGTGTGGCAAAGACACACAAATGGAAGAATTATACAGTTCACAACAGCTGGTATGCCCTGTGCTCACCAAGCTGATAGGGCTTCTTTACACAAAACACTTGTCCAGGGGAGTGTGGAAACATGGAAGATGGGGGATAGAACAGCCTGGGAAAATGGAGGGAAAGTCTTAGAACAAATAAAATTTGTGCTGCATCTTAAAATATGAGTAAGAGTAGAGAGCATCCTAACATAGGGGTGGAATAGGGTCTGGGGAGGGGAAGATACTGTATAGTTTCCAGCTAAGTGGTCATCTAAACAAAATCATGGAGGCCAAATCTTCCTTGTTTTAGGGACTACAGTTGCATAGAGGTGAAGAAAGAAACAGAAAAGTCTGGAAAGATTGTACGTCATGAGAAGATGGTTACGTTCTTGACCACGGGAGCCACTGAAGGTACAGAAAATGTATAGACCCCAGAAAACAGGATAAATTGCTATGAAGTTCAAACATGGGAGGAAAATAGGCATATGTTCATTTATGGTAGGCTGTCCTGAAATTTACATGGAGAACAGATTCGAGAAAAGAGAGAGGAAAGTGGTAGGTTAGTTGGTATTGTTTGTAAAAAATCTTGGCTCTATATAATAAGGGCCCGGAATATAAAAGAGGGAGAACAGAAGGTGATAAAATCATCACAGATGTACGCCTGATTTGAGTTGTGAGAGGGAAAGTGGATGAGGGACAGCATGGAGTCAGTAATGGCCGCCAGGTTTCCAATCCCATGACTAACACAGAGACCACTAGAGGAGGGGCCAATTGAGATGGGAAGATGATGTGAATGATTTGTGTTTGAAGTGATTATGGGTATTTGAGGGAAAGATATCTACATACCATTTAACTTACGAGGATGAAGTTTCAGAAAAATGTTTGGGCTGCTCATACATAGGCAGTGATTTAAAGTATGAGCAAAGATGAGATCACCATTAGGTATCAGAGAGAAAAGGTGCCTCCTAAAGGATGTCTAGAGAATACCGGAAGGCTAGTTAGAGAAGTACAAGGAGAATATTTGGAGGAGTAAATTTTTAAGATGGAGAGAGCAGACAAGATTATCAAATTCAGTGGACAGGATTAGTAAACTAAGGTCTAAAAATTTTTACTGCATTTGATGATTAATAAATAATTAGTGACATTGGCCAAAGAAGTGGCATTTGACCCAACTCCTTTATGAAATCTTTAACTGTCCAAGGCAGAGCAAATTGTCCTTTCTTCCATACTCTTCATAGTATTATTTTGTGCATACTCTATTATAGCACTTGTAGCAATTTACTGTCATTCCCACCAGACTAGAGGCCAGAACCTTCATTGATTCACTTTTGTATCCTCATTGCCTAGCATAGTATCTGAACCTTAAGGGAGAATTAGGAAAACATGATTTAATTTGTTCAAAAACTATAATTGTACGTACAGGGCATTGGTCATCCTAGCTCTGCTCATGAATTCCTAATGTAGGCTAAGTCTTTTTTGGATATATCCATTGGCAATGCTAGAAAACAGAATAAATTTCTATGAAGATCATTTTTAAATCTGACCTGACAGCTCAGGCTTGCAGGATAACTTGTGGCCTCTAAACACTTCACGGTGCTTTCTATTCCCTACCATAGCATGAATCTGCAAGGCAGTAAGTGACAGTTGTAAATTTTGGGTGACACAGGCAGCTTCAATTACACAGCACCATCCAACGGTCAGGATTCTGATGACCTGGCCTGAAATTCCACTGTTAGCATCAACATGTATACAAAAGGTGTGGCAAAAGAAATGTCCTTTTCCTCTATTAACAATTAATGTTGTCAGACTAGGTGCCACTCTGAAAGGGACGGAAAGAAGGTTCTGCAAACATAAGCATATGGAGGTGTAGAGATGTTGGAAAGACAATGTCTGAGGCCATAATAACCCAGTCATGAGATGTCAATTGCTCCCTTTGGAAGTCCATAGTGAGGAGTTAGTTGTTGGGAGTGCAAGTAGTCAGGTCTTCCTGGCTTGGAAGAACAAGTGGGTTTGTAAAGATAATGCCGTTTGGCTTCCTTATTTCTCTGTAAGCTACTTGATAAGTAGAGGCTCGTTTTTCACTTCTTTATCTTCGGTGCACCCTCTTTAAACAACTATTTCATTAGTAAAGGAATTTGTTAATAAATCAGTTATCTATTGCCAACATAATGATGTATAAATATCCCAAAACCCAGTGGTTTAAAACAACAAGCATTTATTTAACCGACAAGTTGGGAAGTATGCAATTTAGACTGAGGAGTTCTGGTAGTGGCTGTGCTCACCCACAAGTCAGGGAGTCTCCTGTCTGTGGGGGCTCACTCTTCTGGATGTCAGCTGGCTATTGGCTGGGTGAAGAGTTCAACTCCATGTATCTGCCACTCACATCTATCCAGTTATCATGGTGAAAGCAGAGGTTCAAAAGCCTAAGTGAAATGCTCAAGTGCCTTAACAGATCTCAGTGTGTGCTGCATGTGTTAACATCCCATGGGCTAAAACAAGTCACATAGCCACACCCAAAATCAAGAGACATGGAAAGGGACTGCCTCTTTAGTGAGAAGACCAGGGAAGTCTGATAGTAAAGGGCATGAAGATAGGGAGGGGGGGCAAAGAATTGGGGCCATGTGTTCAATTAAATAGATAAAAGTTCAGAAATACCCAGGAAGCTTTGCCTTCCTTTTCACATTTCTAATGTCCCACACCTACCGCCTAGATCAGTAAAACTTAGTGGGGGTATTAAACCATTCTGATAGAATTGAAGAAGAGTGATGAATTAGGCCTAACACTTTGAGAATAATCCTTGTACACAGAACGTCTGGTTGGAATACCACTAAGAAGTTTGGTTAAAGATAAAATTTTGAAATAAGGAAATATGTATCTGGAGATTTTGGCTCTACCTGTGTATATCAGCCCATTCATTAATGATGGTCCATAGATCTTTCTATTTAACTCTTTCTCTATTCCTCCTTAATCCAATTTTACAAAAGAATCAAATAGAAACACACACGGAGTGGTTCAGAGAGAAAAGGGAGGCAGAAAGGGAGAGGAAAGACAAGGTAATAGTGAAGCAACAAGACAGAGGAGAAAGAAGGAAGGAAAGACTCAAGAAATGGTCCAGAGGGAAGAATGGATGTAGGCATGACTTTCCCTCTGCTCATTTACATTTCATTCAAGTCAGTTCTCACCTGGACCTATATAGGTTTTGCTATTTAAAAAGTACAGGTCCGGGGTGGTGTGACCGTGGCTCAGTGGCAGAATTCTCACCTGCCATACAGAGACCCATGGTGCCTCCCCATGCAAAAAATAAAAATAATAAATAATAAAATGTACAGGTCCGATTTAGGTGGATAATACGGCTAAAAAGATGTGATCCGTGGATCAGCAGCATCTGCATCAGGTAGGAACTTGTTAGAAATTCTGCCCCATATCTACCGAATCAGAAGTCATCTTTTAACATATATTCCAGGTGACTTGCAAGCACATTGAAGTCTAAGAAGCCCTAGTCTAATGCAAAGGGAACTGTGTTTGCATATGTATCCCCTGATGCCAAATAGCTTTACATTCAGGAACTTCCATCTCCTAATAATTGCTTCAATCATTTTCTTAAGCTTTGGCCTGGATGGACCTTTTATAAATTCCATGTGGCGGCCCACTAACTAAAGCCAAAGCCTACAAGTGAATTTTGTTTCACAAAAGTTATTCTTAATTTATTTCTCAAGGTTCACAATCAAATGAACTAGACGTAGGAGCTATGTCATCCCTTTTACAAATCTCATTTCAGAACCACTCATGAAATAAATGCCAGAAGACGGCAGATTTACCTTATTATTGATGAAGTCAGAGTGGAAGAGTTACCTTAAATGTGAAAGTTAAACAGACTACAAGCTTTCCCTGCTCCTCTCTTCATTCTATATCCTGCAACAACGCACTCAAGAAGTTTTGGATGACAGAGCAAACACTTAGCCAGAATTGCTGCTTAACACTGTTCTGAATGAAGAGCTCAGTAAGCAACTAAATGCCTCATCCTTTTAGATTTTAAAATTATTAACTCTAATCATGTAAAAATCATAGACCAATGGCTCCAACAAAGTAACTCAATCCAGATTTTTATAGGGAGGAGTCTCCATACTTTAAGGAAAATCCTTCCTCTTAGGAACCAGGAGGGAAAAATCACTTCCCTATTTCAAATCTGCAAATATATTTTAATTTAAAATTTTCTCATTTAAAGCAGCATCAATTTGGCATTTATCAAATATCAAATTGACTTTTCTTCATTCCTTTTTTTTTTTTTTAACATGGGCAGGAACCAGGAATCGAACCCAGGTCCTCTGACATGGCAGGCAAGCGTTCTTGCCTCTGAGCCACCGTGGCCCCCTTCTTTTGTTTTTTAAGTTACATTGCTAAAACAAGTAAGGACTCAACTCAGATTAAACATTTATAATACTCTATTGTAAGAATGAAGTAATTGCGGGAAAAATAGAATTGAAAGGGAAAATGTTTCAACCCAGCTCTTGGTCTAAAAAAAGGAAAGAATGCTCTCTGGTTTTTGGAAAAAAGCACTATGAATTAGTTTTCCTTGTCTTACTTTTAATATTCTATAGGTTCTATCATTTGTGGCCATTTTTCCTGGTTTCAGATTGTTGATGTTATTGTTGGGAAAGATGAAAAAGGAAGAAAGATTCCAGAATATCTGGTCCATTTTAATGGCTGGAATAGAAGCTGGGACAGGTAGGGAGTTGAAGATCATGTGCTTCCTAACACAGACAAAAACCAAACACTGAAGCATAAATTGTCAAGAAATTGTAGCTTGCCTGAGAAGAAAAGGAAGACAGAAGAAGCACTGCAGGTTGTCTTGGGTGGACAAGGTCTTCAAAAGTCTTCCTGTTGAAGAAAAAGATAAAATGTTGAAAATTCAACAAGCAATTCTGCTGACAGTAGTGAAGAAACAGATGCAGGAATAAGAAGTAAAGAAAGTGCTATTGAAGAAAAGACTGAACTGAAAGAAGAACTAGAGCTGCACACAAAAAGGGATGTGGAAGAAAGAACAATAAACCATAGCTATTCCTGAAGTTCTGAAGAAGAAGCTTGAGGACAACTGTTACTATATAAACAAGAAGAAACAGTTAGTGAAATTGCCATGCCAGACCAATATTACTATTTTGGAATTCTGTGGGAAGTATTTTGCTATCAACACAGTCTTTTCAGCCAATGAAGGGCCTCATCACCATCACCCCATGTCACATGCCAACATTTGTAAGGAGATGGTTGATGGATTAAGAACAATCTTTGTTTACAGTGCCCCATTGATTTTGCTCTATCCATATGAACAAACTCAGTATAAAAAGGTGACTTCATCCCCAATTTTCCTTCCAATTAAGGAAAGTGCCACAAACACTACCCAGAACCAGGGGGAGCTGTTTCCAAGCCCACTTTTGTTGAATCCATCCACTCCACATTCGCGGAGAGTCAGCTTACCCCAGGCGAGCCAGCCACACCCAAAAGGCGCAAAGCTGTGCCTGAAGCATTGCAGTCTTTGAGACGGTCCACTCGCCACACTTCTAGCTGTGACAGGCTGTCTGGGAGTAATGCATTGCCTCAGCCCAAGCAATGACATGCAGACTCGTCTGCCATCAGAGCTGTTCCTGCACCTGGAAAAGAAGACACCTGTACATAGCCAATCGTCATCACCTATTCCTCTGACTCCTAACGAGAAAGGAAGTGCTGTGTTTACTGGTTTTAAAGGGAGTGCTGTGTTTACTGGTTTTAAAGGGAGAAGAAATAAGGAAATAAATGAGGTCCTTTTCTGGAAACTCATTCTTGACAATCACTCCCCAGGTGACTAGCCACCTCCACCCTCCTACATTTATGGGTCACGACATCCGTGCTAGTTCGCCAAATTTCCAGAAATCCTTGGAAAGATGTCCTTTCTGAGAACAATCTGAAGGCTTTACTGAAGCACTCTGATCTCTTTCTGAGGTGTTTAGCAGAACACCATCACAACTTCTTTCCAGAGTCTGCTTATGTCACTACCTACAAGGCACACTTCAGCACCAAGAATCCCAGGGCAATTTATTAAAGCTCTTGGCTTCTGTAAGAACACTTTCCCCATCTAGTTTTTCACTCTAGATTGCAGGTAAAGACCTAACAAAACTGTGGAGTCATGAAAGTTGAAGTAATTGAGACTGGTTCAAATAAGAGATGTTGTAGTTTTTTGTTAACAATAAACATATTTTTTAGGTATGTGAACTAAGCATTATACAAGCACTGTTTTGAAACTTATTTTGTTCTAAGGCTGAATAACTCTCAAGCAAATTTTAGATTTATTTGGAAATTGCAAATTGGTCACAAGGTCTTTTGGAGGGCACTGGTATTTGTGACAAAAAGAAAATATAGCTACATATTTGCTTGTTAAGATACATTTCTGTTAAACCTTATTTTTTGTTCAGCACAATAAAGACCTGTCCGTCTTTTTGAGGATTTGCAGCTATATATTTGCTTGTTACAGTTCCTCTAATGTAAAACATTATTTTTGGTTATCTAAATAAAGTGTTCCCCGTCTTGTTTGAGAAAAAACAAAACAAAAAGGATGAAGGAACTAAAAACAAAAATAGGCCACAATAGAAAATGTTTTTATTGTATTCAGTTTTGTTTTCTTGAATTCTTTTCTTTTCTTTTTATCTTTATGTAGTCAATCAAAATAAATTATGTACTTGTTACTGGAGACATACAATATTATCTTGATTATCCCATTAAAGGGAGTCAAACAGAAACATTTTATGGTTGAATTAATTCCTTTGATGCATACTATTTAAAGTATCTGGAAAAGTGTGAACCAACCAATTCAGTGCTACAGGCAGCAGCAATCATGGATCATTGGCAGTGGTTCCTCTGATTCCTGCGCCATCTGATTCCCTTGACATTGGCAGTGGCTTCCCTGCTCTTCCTAACCAAAGGTTTGCCAGTGGTTAGTTAGCCAGTAATTATTTGCATTAAATCCCTTCCTGCTTTGAGATACTTCAAGCGGCTTCAGTTTTTCTGACTGAGCTGTGACTCATCTACTATTTGTTACCTGAAGTAGTTTGGGACCCTTCAAATACGGAAATCCTGAATTGTGATTGAATTGTTTTGATTCAAAGGAAATAATCAACTGATTATAAATGGTAGAAAAAAATGTATTGTAGAAGTCCATTGCAAGCAGAGGCGAAATAACTACTGAATCTATGGCCTGCAGTTGCCCATTATAAAGTGCCCATTGGAGGCAAGTTTTTCAGAGTTCAAGTGGCTGATAATAACATATTGGTGAATTCTATGGCTATGAAGTTATAGTGAAAATATTATGGCAAATGTTATGGTGAAAATGAGGCCTTCGGGCCTATAGGATAGGCTGGGAATTTATGAATATACTTTAGCGCAGGTAAAAGAAAATGACAAGCTGTAGGTCATAATCAAGGAATCAGACTGCAGCTTTCATGACTGTGCTAAAAGCATATCTTGTCTTCCATAGCTCCAAGGCCATTTTTTTTTTCAACTAAAGCAAATCTAAATTTTATATCCTACTGTTTACAAAATTACAATGCAGGTAGACTTCATAGCCTTACCAGGTCTCTTACAAAAGTTAGAAAATGACTGGCAAACTGTGGGTTCTAAAGAATAGGATCACATAATTGTGACTTCATCACCATCACCATGATCACTTTTTGTTGGACATTTGCATTCTCTCCAGCAAAAGAAAGAAAGAAAAAAAAAAACCAACACAACCTCATGCATGTGTCGGGGCATTCTTGACCAGAGCTCAAGAATCACTAGTGAGCGCTACTGGGTGGGGTCAGAGAAGTGAAATAACTTGCAGGTGCAGGGCAATCCCTCACAAGGAAGAGCTGCATGGCCCAAATGCCTATAGCTGCCAGTAGAAAACACCGAGGTAAACGCAAGGAGCAGCCTGGAAGTAAGGCACCAGGGAGTGGCAGGAATTTTGTAAACTGGAGAGCAGGTATTCTCCTTGTAGAGGAAACCGTCGCTTCTATTCAGCCTCTGCCTGCTGTTGACCTGTGGGAATGCATGGCCCTGCCGCCTGAAGGCAACTAGGGACTTTGTTCATTTTGCTGCCCTATTATTTGATAGGTGTTCAATAAATATTTGTTAAATGAATGGACATATGTGTACCTGAATAGCTTTTTCAAAATTGCTAAATTTTGACTTAACTGAAACAGACATAATACTACTTTGCAAGACACACAGGCAGTGCCGACCTGAGCCATCTACTTTCAGCAATTACACAGAAAATGAAGAGTAAAGTAAAGACATGAAACAAGAATTTAACTCTAGAAATTATAGGAAGGAAAAACAAATTTGAGGAACACAGAAAGTTGAAATTTATTAAGATCATAGCATAAATGAATGAACAGGAATAAAAATGATAAATATTTCTAAGAGCTGTTTATTTGATTAGTCCAAATTTGATGGGATACCCAGTTTCAACAAACATGCAGGAAATTCACTGGACCTGCCCACTGATTTAAAACAAAACTGTTGTTAAGCAGATGTACAGATGGGAATGGGATCTGTACAGCAGTATTCTTGTTCAGTGATTAGAAATCTTCCTTATCAGACATTGATTCTCATCCTTGTCTATTAACTTGCTTGTGATCTTTTCTTTTCTCAAATATATTTTAATTCATTTTCTTCCCAAAATGTGTTTCCTCTATTTGCCTCTCATTTATAAATGGCCAACAATAAAATTAAATGAAATGTAAAAATTGAATCCATCTTTAAACTATACACCAGCAATTCAGTCTTGTAAAATCCCCTGGTCCATTGAAAGAGTATTATTTCTATCTACAAATCAGTAGGAAAAAGGCAGGATACAAGAATATTTGTAGAGGTGATACAAATTATTAGGATAATTCATAGATTTATCCTAATATTGTTTCATTAAATTGATGAAGCAGTTCCATTTTTTCTGGTTTGGAATACCATATTAGTATGTATTTCTACCCTTTTTTTTTGGTGGGGGGGTGCATGGTCTGGGAATCAAACCCGGGTCTCCTGAATGGAAGGTGACCATTCTACCACTAACCACCCGTGCACCCAGTATGTGTTTCTAATATATCATAAAATTGTTTAAGTTTTTACTATTCTGGGAGCATAGAGAAAAAAATACAAGATAATCAATGCTAAAAATATGGAATAAAATTACTGCAACAGGTTATGGTAACTGATTTATAAAACAGTCAATTCCTTAAGGAGTAATAAAATTAGCATCATTATTATCATTATAAGAATCTACAAGTATCTAAACTATATTAGGTTCATTGCACTATCCTTGGAAAAGACTGCCAGCCAACAAGTCTTCATCCCTCAATATTAAACAACCAAACAAACAGAAAAGTAAAACTGAAAATAACTGCAACTCATATACAGTAACATCTAACTAAAAAGACATATAATTATCTAAAATCTTATATTACGCACACACACACACACAAAGAAATAGATCCCTAAATTAGCATGCATGTTAATTATACGCAAAAATTATTTCCCTTTCTTCTGTAAATGCCCACATATATTAGAGAGTCAACAATGGAAGCTCTTTAAATATGTTAAGATCAGGACAGTGAGGAATAAAAGTGGATAAACAAGGAGAAATCATCACACTGTATTCAGTTATTTCTGAAAGATTTTGTAGAGCATTTAACTGCGGTAAAAGGCTTTGACTGATGGTTTGTAGGAGATTGGAAGAAGTGTTACTTCTATTTAAAAGATGCTGCCAAACTGGAGTGTGTTGTTAATCATGAAGTTTAATTTTGTCTGAATAGAGTGGGAAGGCAAGCTAGAAAATTAAAAAGCATTTGTACATTCTTTTCAGGAGATCTCTATTCTTTAACTTTTTTGGCACTTCTATTAAGATTAAGTATATTGATTCCTACAAGATTAGTTATTTAAAAGGAAGGAGGAAAGAAAGGAAGAAAGAAAAAGGAGGGAAGGAAGGGGAAAAAAAGAAAGAAAAAAGAAGAAAAGAATGGAAAATTTGTATTTATATCTTTCAATGTCACTAAACTTTTCCCCGACCCCTACCAACTCCAGACACACATCATTCCAAAATCAAAAGCAAAACAAATAAAAATAGGAGCCAGATTGATTGTCAGATTTGGGATACTTTGCTTATTAGCAGATAATAGGGTTAATTATTATCCCTATAAAAATAGGGAAAATTTTGTGGACCCTGATTATAAGAAGAAAAACATCATATTGCAATACCTAATACAGGAAAAATAAGCCTGTATAAAGTTTTCATCAGGATACATTATTTGCGCTTTTATGGGCAATGGAAGTTAGTGCTCTGAAATGGGGGTGGTGGGGGGGAGTGCCAGGGCTCCTAAGGGTTCAAGGCGAGAGTGTGGGAACAGAGTTTCCCCAGGGCCTCCAGACCCAGGGGTTGGTGGTTTGTTATCAGCAGTGATCAGAGGAAGGGAGTTTCGATACCATCTGACATTCTTCCTCCCTCTGGTCCCAAGAGGTCGGATGACCTTTATTGTCTGTCCTAGGCTGTAGGTGGCTACCTGGGATGACCTGCTCTCAATATTGAGAGGAATCTGGGGCTCTGGATCCCCACACTTAGCCTTCTCCATGGCCTGCTTTAAACACCAACCGTTTTAAATTACACTAACTTTTAGTGTTTGTGACTTAATGGATTTCCTCAGGAGAACTAGATAATATAGTCTCTACATAATGCTAGGAATAAAAACTACATGAATAAAGCATATTTGAAATCTTTTCACTTTTATGCTCAGAAGAATATTTCCCAGGAATATTTTTTGAGTTTCTTCTCCCCTCAACTTCTGATGTTTCATTTTTAAAACTATGGAAAGTGATATTTTATATTTAAGCTTTTATTTTATATCTGGTCTTTATTTTGAGACAATAAATGGCATTTTCAGTAATTTTAAACAGAGTTGCACAAAATGAAATGTGAAGAAAAATTGAGCAAACCATATCTATAAGAGTACCCAGATAATGCATAAATTCAGGTCCAAACCACTCTCCTCATATTTGTAAGAGTGTATAATGTAAGAACTTTTATGGAAAGCATTTTAGCAATAGGATAAAAACAGTTAATGAACGTAAACTTTGAGCCAATAAGTCCACCTCTAGGATTTTATCCTAAATAAATAAGTATGCCAAATAATGTATTCAGGCTGCTCATGAAAACTGAAAACAACCTCAATGACAAGCAATAATATATTTTTTTACATCACATAATCGTATAACCATAAAACCACAATTTAGCTTTTTATTAATATGAAAGGATATTTAAGTGAAAGGACCAGATTGTAGATGAGCATGTGCAATGTAAACATTTTTAAGAGCATAAAAAAAAGAATATGGAAAAGAGTCCCACTGTTAATTATGATTATGGTTGAATTGGAGAAGTAGAGGATGGATGAGTGTCATTTAGCAGCTTACAAGAAGGCTTTTAAAAATAAGCGTTTAATTATTTTCTGTCGCATTAAACTATTCTAACTTTCTCAAATAAGGAAAAATGTGATCATTCAAAAATGTATTAAATGTTTTAATAGGTAATTTTCTTTTAAATCTTATTTTTGATCACTCTAAGCAAATAAAGTATCCCAAGAATATTGATTACAGACAAGGCACTATCTGGGTTGTAAATCCTCTGCTGCCATCTCCTGGAACCAGGTTACTGCTACATGCTGTGGCGTGTCTCTCTCCTTCTGGAAAAATACTTCCAAGAGAAGACAAAGAAAGAATAATTTCACCCTTACATGAGTGCAATGCTAAATCAAAAGTAGCTTTTGCCCACAGTGCTGCACAATGCGTTTGAGTCTCACCAACCTTACAGTTGATCAAATCCTAAAAAGCTTCCTGAAAAGAAATTCCCACTGATGCCTGGGCCCTCTCCAATACTGAATTTTTATTCCATAACTCATAAAAGTACAACTGCCAACAGTGGTAAGGGATAAAATACAACGCTATGAATAAGCAATAACGTGAATAAGTGATTTTTCTTTTCTATCCAGAAACCATATTTGTCTGAAGCCAAAGCGCACAAAGCAGAAAGGCATCCAACCAAACAGGGAGGTGAAAGGGGAAGAAAGAATGCATAAAATACCTCATGCGGTGTGTCCAAGTATCAGGAAAGAAATAAAATTCTGAATCAACTTGTGTACAAATAATGTGGTTTCGTGTACCTGAGGATATTAAAGGTAAAGCTTTCTTAAACTTCAGTAACAAAAAGTTATGTAATCAGTTCTGTCTATGAAATCAGACATTTCACAAGCCAAAATTAACATTCTTTCAAACCTACCTTTGTCCCAAGACGTTGTTCTTCTCTTTTCCTTCAGCACTGAGTTTTGGACAGAATATTGGTCTCTTGCTGTCTCACTTCATTTCCCTTCCGTTTGTGGGCTTAAATGCAGTTACCAGGTGTGCTGGTAAAGATTTAACAATCGGCTTGGCTCTCGGGTTGCCAATTACCTGGTGCAAATAATTCCACCACACTGATATAAAGCTACTCGACATCACAACGCAGAACTGAAAGATGTTTGCAGTGGGCTCTCTCAAGCAGATGCGAGGCAGCTCCACCCTTACTTACATTTGTCTGTAATATTCTTTGGTTAAATGCACCTTACAAATATTGTGTATGTTTATGTCTGGGTGGACATTCCTTTACTACCTGTATTTCCAATCCCAGCGGTCTCCTGACAAATGTAAACTCTTATCTACTTGACTATCTGCCAATATTGGCTACTTCTTATTTTCGAACCACTCTATTTTTGTTCTCTTCTTACTTCTCTGCCAGTTGCTTCTCATCCTGTGTCACTGAAACCCTTGTGAGTTCTGGGGTTCCATTGTCCCCTCCCTTCTGCAGTCCCTGGTCAATAGCTCTGCCTCACTCGCTCTCCCATTACACCTCAACCCAGGGAGTCCAAAAACCAAGCATCTTTCTTGCTTTCCCTAGCACACACCTTTCAGTCACTAAATTTTCAGTTACATTATTTACAGTTTCATCCAGTATTTTCCATTTCCTCTGCCACTGCCTTAACTGTGTCCAAATCACATGTGATATATAAACAAATGCAATAATAGCTTCCTAGGGGAAATCTTTTGTTCTTCCCTTTTTTCAGGTCCTTTGGCTTCCAATTCATCCTTTGACTATCTTTAAATATTATCTTTATTTAACATAGTCTAATCATGGCAGTTCTTAGTTTTTCCTATTTTCCTACAGGCTAGGCTGAAATATTAATTTCACTGCAACTAGTTCAAGGCAACCTACTGTTACCCAGTTCATTCCCTTGGGAGCCATAGCCTCTCCTAAAGTTTAGCCCCTGGATAGGCTATAATTGCTCCTGCTTTCCTGCAATGTGTAGTAGGGACAGACAGAAAAAAATATATATAAAGAAAGAAATATGAATAATACTATCCAGTTTTTCCCAATAAGAACTCCAGAAACTTAAGTGGAAAAGACAGGCATATAAAAAGAAAATATGGAATAACAGTTGTAGCAATTTCCTATTGTGTCATAGCCAATTGCCATAGACTTAGAGGCTTAAAACAGTGGACTTTACATTTCTGGAGGTCTGAAGTCTAAAACTTTCCACTGTGCAGTTTTCCACTGTGCAGTTTCTAGAACCTCCAAGAATAATTTTTTGTTCTCTCGAGAGATTTTTCACTGTGTCCTTCTCTGGCACAATGATCACGATGCATTGTCTTCATGTCTTCACTCCAGCCACTGCCAGTCTACAGAGTACTGAGGCAGGAGATCTGGAGGCTCTAGGGCAGAATCTATTTCCTTGTCCTTTTCAGCTTCTAGAGGCTGCCCAAATGTCTTGTCTCCTGCCCTGCATCACTCAGCTTGTCTGTTTCTGTTATCACATCTCCTTCTGATTAGTCAATCTAGGATAATCTGGGATAATCTCTCCATTACAAGATCTCTAAATTAGTCACATCTGCAAAGTCTCTTTTGACATATAAGGTAAGAGATTCACAGGCTCCAGGAATGAGGACGTGGCCATCTTTTGGGAGCCTTTATTCTGTGCACCCCACTGGTTGAGTACTATCTGTCCAAATACTGTACACAAATCCTGGTTCTATCACTGCACAGCTGTATTATATTGGCACAAATAATTTATCTGTACCTCCATTTCCTTATTTGTGAAAGGCCCTATAAAAACCACCAGTTTCACAGGTGGTTTAAAACTATGAAATGAAATAATATGCATAAAAAATTTATGAAAAATGAAATAATATGCATAAAGCACAATGAATTATACCAGACACTATACAGTTGGCAATATACAAGTAGTGAAGGAGTGTCTACCCAGATACAAAACAGTATCTGCAGGGTGAATTTAACTGAAGACATTACAATGATAGCTAAAATGATGCATTCAGAATGACAAAATTTGGTGTGGCATGAGGAATCGTGTCTCTCTTGCTGCTGTTTTAATCATTCACCTATCTCTACATAATCAAAAAAAAAATGTAAGGGTAAATTTGAGTAGTAGCGCCCAGTTTCTCTTACTCAGAAGAAACCCGTGAACAATTTTTTTTTTTTTTAATTTGCATATGGGCAGGAGGCACCAGGGATCGAACTCCAGACCTCCAGCACGGCAGGCTGGAGCTCTGCCTGCTGAGCCACGGCAGCCACCCCGGTGAACAATTTTAACCAGTGTAAATGGTCGTGATTGCCTTTTCTCAAGAGTCTAATGCTTTCCTTCTATATGTCTTATACTGATTTCATCTCATAGTAGGAACTGGGATTGATAAATGCACTTGTTCTGGGCCCAAACCCTTATTCTTTCCTGGCATGGGCACTCAATGCTCAATGTAAGTATAGTCCTTAACCATTCATAGTGAGTGTGAGTGAGTCAGAGCTATTGACCAAAAACTTTTATTTCTGTAGTGCATTTCTCAAAATGCTACACAGATAATTTATTTATTCAATTGGAGTTGGCTCTAAGTGCATCTCTTTCTAACTGAGTTGCAGCCACAGTAAAATAACTTGCCTGCTATGGTGAGGTCAGGAAACTTTTGAAGAGTCACTTCTCAGTTGCTTCTTGATATTGTTGCCTAGTTTAGAGTAAATATCATAGGATATTTCCTTTATCTAAAATGTATTTCTGAGTCTTTCTCATCTCCTAAACTCATTAATCAGCCCCAAACCACTACTTCTTTGAGGACTATACAGAGCCTCCAGGAAGGATTCTTCCTTTTCTTGAGAGCTTCTCACTTGGTACTTCTACTGAGCAAGTCTCACAACGTACTGCCATTATGTTTACAGACAGGGACTGAGTCTGATGTCTGTCCCAGAACGTGTGATTGATACAGGCATACTGAATGAATGAATGAATGAATGAATGAATGAGTAATTGTAGGCAATACTCAGTAATGAAAAGGATATTAAGCTCAAAGGAGCTATCAGGCAATCCTTCTGAGATCAAACATGTATTTGAAAAAAGGAAAAGGAAATAGAATAGGTTACATAAGCTACTAAAATCATGTGCCTTGTAGTGTTTGTGTTTTACTTAAGTGAGACTCCGTGAGCTTCATTAGGATATTTCAATATTTTTTTCAGTTAAAATACTCTTTATCTATTCATGAATTCATTTATTCAATAATTACATATTTGTTGTCAACCACGCATTAGAGCTAATCATCCTATTAGTTTGGGATTACTATAATTTTACTATTATATAAGCATAATGTACTTAAGTTCTCTGCTGCTTATGAAAAGAGAAAAGAGGAAAGACATTGTCCTTTGATCTTGGAGGGGAATTAATCAGTTTAGATTGTCTTTGTTTATTGGAGCTTTGGAAGGCACATCTTGTCATCACCTATTAATTGTTTTGTCTTAAGAGTAAAATAAAAATCTAGTGGATTCTGTAGAAAAGATAGAATCTGTTACTAAGGTCTCTTTTCATTGATAACTCTTGTGACTTTTATTTCCTTAAATCATATTTAATTGACAACTGTATTAGCCAAACTGATAAGAAAAAGACTTAGAGATTTTAAATGAATATGCATTTTTAACATAAACAAATTAGTTTTTAAGACATAAGAAAAATGTATAGAGCTGTTCCCTTACTGTAGGCATAAGTACTATGATAGAATCATATTTGTTGGTTAATAAGTTATAAGGGTCAGAAAAAAATTGACATTAACTGGTAAAAGTGGAAACTTTCTCCTATTCAGAGACTTGCTTGAAAATGTCTGAAAACATTAAAAGTAAGCAAATGACAACCAAAGTGAGTTTTTAAAGCAAAAACATAAACTGAGTTCAAATTTTTAAAAAATGGATTGCAAACATTATGAAAGCATCATGTTTTCCTAAATTAAATATTTCTTGTCCTGCATATTTAGTTTTTCAGTAAGTTGATTTATCAAATCTCTATCTCAATGTTTTTTCTCTATAAATAGTTGCTGAATAAGTGCACGATTAATGTTTCAGAGAATAAAGAAAAACTAGCAAGAATTTTAATTACTAGTCAATGAAATCATTAAGCAAATCAAACTAGGATTAAGTATCCTTTATATTAAAAGTAAAATGTTCAAAATCCATTTTATTATTATTTTTAAATCCATGTAACTTTAAAGTATTAAAATAGTCTTTTTGTTTTTATATTTAGGATACTGTGCTAAGTCAATGATATGGAATTTGGTTACTTTAGTGGTACATAGTACTCACTCCTATTAGATCATTTTGTTTGTTGACTGGCTTGGTTTTAACCACACTATTCATTAGGAATACAAAGGGAGAAATTGTAACGAGAAGTTAGGATTTAAGGGATGATTTTGATTTTTGAACCATTATACAGATAGTCCTTTTCACTTTCTAGTATATTGGAGAAGTCAGAGGGAAATAATTGAAATCTCTGACTTGTAATCCAGCTGCCTTGATCTCTGATACTGAATGTATAGCCTTTATCTTGTGCCCCATGTGATAAAAACCTTGTGACTAATCTTCATTTGTACCCAGTTAATTCAGTTTTTCAACTTTAGAGTCTTGTGGTCATTAGAGACAGTCCCTAATACTTATTAGGGACTGTTATCTTGATAACCGATACCAAATTTTAACCAAAACAGGCCTGTCTGACAAGCGCAGACTTCAACTTACAATTCACCTATACCCCATTATAATACTAAAAATCACACCCATCATCATATTAAGACTGCCATTTTTTTTACATACGTCCTGTGACTCAGCATGTCATCAATCTGTGCATACTCAATAATTAAATCACCTCTAATTACATCATCCGGGGCCACTGCGCTCATTACCCTAAAACCTGCCTGTCATCTAATTCTATAAAACTATCAAATTACTGCCTTTTGGGGAGACAGATTTTGGGCTGATAGGCCATCTGCTCTCTGTTATGCAGCTACTATAAAACTTTTTCTCTGAAACCCGGGTGTCTTAGAAATTGGTCATATGAATGTGTTGTGCAAAATTATAGTAAATGAGGACATGAAATGGGCTTGCAAAGTATTGACACGGGATAACTTCTCGCCTGGCCCTGTTTGGCTGAGTTGCATAAAGAGCATATCTAATATTTAATGAATGTAATCCCAGGCACACCTCTAAATATTCCACCTGCCTTACTTCACTCAATCTCCACAGCAATCCTTTAAAGTGATTCTTGCTGTCTTCTCGTTTCGGAAGAGGAACTGAGCCACAGAGACGTTAACTTGCACAGTATTATACATGAGTATAACATAGGAACGCCGGTATTCAAAATGCAATTTGACTGCAGAGTCTGCAAACGTCACTACACTGTGATTCTGTCCCATCAGTTTACTCTGATTCGCAGAAGTTCCGATCCTAACCGTGGCTAAACCAGGTAGGTATGTGCTTTGGTTCACTCGGCACGTGCAGATAAAAACGCTCCCTGACAACGCCCTGAGGAGTGATGGGAACTGGGCTGTTTTGTCTAGCAGGGAACAGCAAACTCACAGGTCTCCCCTCACACCCAGAAAGGTGACGTCACTTCCTTCCTCAATGCGGTTGCTCCAGAGGCGCGTCGCGCTATCTGTCGTTATTGGGTACACAAGAACTTCCGGGGTGAGGAAAGTCACGTCCTCCGGTCAGCGCTGTTTCCTTAGCAACCGCCTCCCACCTCCGTTTTAGTCCCGCCCCTTTGCTCCGTCCAGCATCCGCTCTCCGAGCGTGTCTGAGCCGGGGCCTGGGTGCCAAAACCCGGCCCACCGAGGCCAGCCGACGGGGCCTCAGGGCCTCGATATCCGCCGTAGGGGTGGCCGGCTTGTGTACGCGGGACGTGGCGGAGGGAAGGAGCGGACACCGCGCAAGGTGTGCATCGGCCTGGCGCGTGCACGGGCGCTCGGGCGGGGGACGGGGGGCGCGGGACGGAGCGGGGACCCAGAGCGCGCGGCTGGGCGCGGGCAGCTGCCCGCAGCGGGGCGGCCGAGGCCGGAGAAAAGATCACGGGCCCAGTCCTTTAATGGTTTTAATGCAGCAGGCCAGCCCAGAAGCTTCCTGTTGCATAAACCCTTTTAAAGGGAAGAATGTCTTGAATCAAATAAAATACTGCTATTTGTAGTTTGGCATTACTATCTTTGTCATTTGTGAGTTGCGCTATATGCACAAGCAGTGTCGTGGGTGCGTACGTGTGTGTGTTTATTTTGACCCTTTGGAACCTTTTAAATGAAAGGTGACTATTTTGTAGGCGTGAAGTTAAACCTTTTTGAATGGAAGAAAGGTGAAAAGGTGCTCTGTTTCGATTGGCAACATATTGTCTTATTAACCCGTTGCAATTATTCATTTGCTCATCCTTAAAATAGTTGCAAAGCTACTTTAGGATAACTAACGTTTGAAATTTTTTTTTCTTGAAAACAAGCCTGAAACGAGAATTTTATATTTCTTTACAAAAAGTATGTGTACATTTTTAAGTGAAGATGTAGCTTAGTGTTCAAAAAAGGTGTTTTTCTTTGTTTTTTTTTGTTGTTGGCTGGCTTTTCACAGATGATTATAGTAATAGAATTCTGAAGCATGCAGAAAAGTCTGTGTTTTTTTAATATTTCAGCCACCCTCAGAGTTGAATTATTGGAATCATTTATTTTCCATTTTATAAACATAAAGAGTAACAAATAAAATTACACTATGTCTGGTGAAGTTTTTAGCACAACTTTGGCTTACACGAAGAGTCCAAGAGTCACCAAAAGAACTACTTTCCAGGTAAAATATTTTAAAATCACTTTCACTTTTAATGACTTTGCAATTTAAATACTGCATTGGACTTGGTTCTGGGAACAGTGTTCTTCAGAAAGCAAGGGTAAATTTTACATTCATTCTGAGATTTTGCAGATGATCGTGTTTGGGCTTCTGCATTACAAACTCTGCTGTGTGGCTTTAAGACCACCAAACTAGTCTCAATAATATGTTTTTACTAACTTAAATGTTAAATCAATGTTTAAATTGCTATTTTCATATAAAAATAGATTTTTTCTTTAAAATAATAACACTTAGCTTCAACTGATGGTTCACCACAATTTTGAACTCATTCTCTAAATTTGCAATATTGATTACACTCATTTCTGCAATATGTGAAACATAAACGTCTTCGTATCACTAGTTTCTTCCAAAATGCCAGTGTGAAACAAATTCTGCCTGAATTGAATCCCTCTTACTCCTTTTTAGCTCCGATTGTAACCTGTAACTCATATTTGATACCTTCTATCTCCTTCCAGTTAGTTGTGAGCTCTGTGAGGGACAAAATTTGTGATGTTCTGGCATAAAATAGGCTTTCACTGAATGTTTGTTAACTAAAGGAAACCTAAGTTTGGAGGCAATTATTAATTAAACATTATTTGGTTAAAGAATTAATTATAAATATGAGCTCTGTGTGTTTGGATGGGATTAATTTAATTGTCTCGTTTTAGGATGAACTAATAAAAGCAGTTACAGCTCGCTCAGCCAGACAGAGGAGTTCTGAATACTCTGATGACTTTGACAGTGATGAGATTGGTACGTGAGAATATGGAAAAAAAAAAACTACTTTTCTTTTCTCTTCCTTAGTTACATTTAACCTGGCCAAAAAATCATCACATGTTAAAATAATAATGACTAATCATTGGTTTTAGGTTTCCAACTTTTTATTGAGTAGAAAACCACTTATAATTTTCAAGAAGTTGTATGATTGCCCTTAATGGTTTCGGAATGTGTATATGAAAATATAAATCAGCCAAAAGCACATTTGCAGTGAAAGGATGGCTATCTGTGGTAAACCTCACTAGAGACTGAATCAGCCTTGACATCAACTCCCTGGGGTATCCTATAACTAAATAAGGACCAGGGATCACAGACCAAAACTTGGTTACATATCCGAATCACCTAGGATGCTTGTTTTAAATCAGATTCACCCAAGTGATTCTGAGGTAGCAGGTCCAGTCAATAAACAGTGACCCTTCGTCAGTACCTTTAAGATTTAATTGATTCATTTTTGATTCTTTTGATTATGTAAGAATATTTATAGTTTAAGTTCATGTATAAATGTGCAGTTTTCTAAAAGTAAATCTCAATATTTTATTTTTTAACATTCAGAACAACTCTTAATGCTCTTTGTAAAAAAAAAAAAATCAGAATGGCAGTTAAATGAGTGCCACATAGTTTAGTTTTCTTTGTTATTCTTCTATTAGTAAAATCTAATACTCTGGATTTAGCTCCAACCTTTTTATGGGAAAACCTAATTAGCAAATTACTAGTTCTTCCATTAACAAACATTCTTATTTTTTTACAATAGAGTTGCTTGAAAATGACAGTTTTACAATTCGAAGTCTAATTTTAATGTCCCATGGCTGTTTTTTTTTGAGTAACCCTCAGATGAGTTCTCTCTGAGCAAGCGCAGCTATTGACACACTGTAGGCATCAATAAATATGTTTTGAATAAATTAATGTAATTGATATTTTTATTTAATAGATGCCAATAAAAACTGTTATCTGTTTTCTAGAGCTATAAATCTATTTCTATTTCTAAAATAGGTTTGTTTCTATTCATGTTTGTAAATTCATTTCTGTCCGTAAGGTTATCTTTTTTAATTAGTGTAACCTTAAACTTTAAAATATATGCCATTGAAAAATACTTTTTCCTCCTGTTTTTCCATTTCTTTAGGTGATATTTCTGACACTTCAATAGATGAAAATTCAGTTAAGAAAAAAATGAACGATTTTCTTTTATCGGATGATGAAGAAAAGAATTCCCCAAGTCTGACCTTTTTAAAAACCAAGAAGTCAAACAATGACATTACAAAAGATGAGCCAGTATTCCCCAACAAAAACAATGAGGAGAAAACATCCGATGGTTGTGAAGACATTGTAAATTCCTTATCTGAGCCTCAAACTAAAGATCAGGAAATTGAAGAAGAGAAAGTAAGAGAAAAAACTAAATACAGAATTCTTCCAATCAAAAGCACATCTTCAGGTAATTTGGTACTATTACCATGGTTGAATTTGTTGGAAATGTATTTTAAGATAATGAGTCACAAGTTATCTTTATGTGGTATATAGTGAACATTAAAGAAAAACAGTCAGACTTAGTTTTTCAATTTTTCAGACATAAATAAATATAGCAGAAACTTAGAGAAAAACCATAATTGTGATGTCCAGTCTTGCATGTGTGCTTGTTGTGCCTGGTAGAAGGCTGAAGCCCCTCTCAGTCATCATAGCTGCAGCTCCACTACAGGCTTGCCTAGGCCCGGGAACTTCCATGAAACTTCAGAGGAATACTTTCTACTCTACCTTATGCTCCAAATATTAGAGTTAAAGCAGCATTGAACAAGTCCTTAAAATAATCATTTCCATCCCCATTTTGCTAGAATTTATTGTTGCTACTGCTGTTGTTTAAGCCTCTACTCTCCTCAAGAAAAGGGGATCTCCATTTGGTCTATGTCTTAGGAAAAGCCACTAACTCAGTTTTTAAAGGGGGCTGGTGTGATCTAGGATTCCATGCATGATGGAGCAAAATTGGAGTAGAGCAGGCCAGCTCTTCTGAGGACACCTGGGCCACCACACAGAGACATATGCATGCAAGGTAAAGGGTTTGATGTCTTCCAGTCTTCTTTCTCTCGTATAAGAGATGTATTAGTTGATGCTAACATTTAGAAAAATCTCCTTGCTTTAGTATCAATAAATATAGTACCCGTAAATATTCATACTTTGCATATTAAATGTACTGGTGAATATTAAAATAAAATTCAAAAGGAGGCCAGTTAGACTGTGGTGACCAGCTATGACCAATCTCTGATGGACATACTGAAGAAACAGATAGGCAGTTGAGAGAGATTGCCTTTCTATAAAAGGCGCTGTACTAAGAAATTGAAACTTGGTGCCAGCCAATCAGAAATAGACACTTTATGAAGGAGCTTTCCTTCAGGAACAGCCCAAATAAGGCAATGCAGCTTAGATATCCAATCAGAATATTTCCTTGCTTGCTTCCATGTTTGTCTTATGTAAGCTTCCCCTTTCCACTCCCTCAGAGTTCTTTGCCACTTTCCATTGGGGTGCTGTACTATTTGGAAATCTTTTGTTACTCAAATAAACTTTGATAAAAATTTTTAATTGCCTCAGTTTATCATTTACATTAACATCAGACAAAAATTTCAGACTGGGATTTGTTTAAAGATATTTGTACCTTTAGAGAACTGTTCTTTTTTTTTTTTTTACTTCAATCCCATTAACTTTCAAATGAGTAACTAATAGGAGCAAAGCAAAGCAAAGCAGTAGAATAGTGTCTAGGACACTGGAGAAGAGAATTGGTTTCAGTCCTGACTCTCTGTGTATTAATTAAGTGTAACTTTAGCAAATCACTCTAAATCTCACTGTCCTCATGAGGAGGAGGATAAAACCTGCTGTTTTTGACTTACACAATTGGCTTGAGAATTAATTCAAGTATATCTCATAAACTAAAAAATTCTACAAATGCAAGCGCAAGGTGTAATGAAACAACAAATTTAATTTGTCAAAATGTACTTGCCTTCCCAGTGTAGTGAGTGGAATCAAAGATGAAGAGAAGAGGAACATAATTTAACTTGGTAAATTATCTAAAAATTCATTCCTCAAAGTTTATCCCAGATGTCGTTCATTGTTATTATGGGAAAAAATATATAGGGTTATAGAAAAGTTAAACTGGTTTATTTATGTCACAACTTTTTGGCATCTTTAGTAAGAAATATGTATGTTCAGTCTTCAAAAGGAAAGAGTAGGCAGTGTTTCTTGGTCTTATTTGAGCTTAGAAACGTTTTTGTAGATGTTATTTAGCTGATTTGCCTTGATTCGCAAAGGTTTTCATTAGATTAATAAGAATCTGTGAACATATAGCAGCTAAAAATAGGTCTGAGCTAGGTGGCATTATATAATTAAAATATTACAGTAGATAATCAGCAAAGCAACATTCTACCTATTCAATATCCTTTCTTTAAAAACCTGTTGAGCTAAAATAAATAATTCTGCATTTTAACCACAAGGTGGCACCAGTATTCTAAATATTATATTATAAATTTGCATTACTATATATTTTTAACAATCATTAGCTAGTTGCTATTTTCTATTTCTTATCCAGTCTATTATTGTAAAAATGATCACCAAAATAGATAATTTTATAAATTTGACTATAAAACAAAATGTTAAAAATTATATAGTTGTTTTTGTTTTTTTTTAACTTTATGAGAACTTAACATTTTGGAAGTGGAATTTTCGTATAAAATATTTTAAAAATCATATTCTAAGAAGATTGGAAAATAAAACTGAGACTAACAGCCCTAAGATAAGAACTGTCATCTAGGATTCATTAAATATTTAAAAGAATAAATGAATATATGAATGTTCATTCATGGAAGAAGAAATGTCATTCATAAGCTGAACAGTATCCTTCTTAAAATTCTTAGACCTTTTAAATTTTTCTTGTACTGTTTGGAACTGATTTTTGTTGATGTGGTGACATAATGCTGAGTAGCAATTATTGCTTGATAAAAATGTCAGAACCCGAAGGGCTTTTTTGTTCTTGCTTATTGGGGAATTGCATACAGGTAGAGTACAAAATACAAGAGAAGTGGACACCTAAGTTTACCTGAGGGAATAAGAGAAGACTTTTTGGAGAGGATGAAGATAATAGCAATAAATCTGGCAAATAATAATCATCATATTACTCTTGGTTGCAAATGACTCAACTCAAACTTCAGTGGCAAGGGGAACTTACGACCTCATTGAGAAAAGATGTCAGAAGGCTTTGCTTTAGGTATGATTAGATTTAAAGACTCAGAATATTGTGGAGGTCTTTTGGAGTCTCTCTCTGCTTTTCTTCTTTACCTCTGCCCTGCACCTGTGACTCTCATTTCTTCCCACCCACTTCATCCCCTGTGCTCTCACTGCTTCTCTTGTGGTTAGCCCCAGTTTTCCCAGATTTTTCTTCACTTGGTCAATTTCCATAATAGATCCTTCCAGTTCCATGGCCTGAAAAGCCCAATGTCAGATCCTCCATCCAAATAAAAAAAAATACTAGTGCACTTCCCTCACCTTATCACATACCCACCTGTGAACCACCTGTTGTGAGCAGGGGA